>CAUYPK010039356.1:0-15373 GCA_963574355.1 Loris lydekkerianus | reverse complement strand
CATGGAATACTATGCAGCCTTAAAGAAAGATGGAGACTTTACCTCTTTCATGTTTACATGGATGGAGCTGGAACATATTCTTAGCAAAGTATCTCAGGAATGGAAGAAAAAGTATCCAATGTACTCAGCCCTACTATGAAGCTGAATTATAGCTTCCACATGAAGGCTATAACCCAACTATACCACAAGACTATGGGGAAAGGGCCAAGGAAGGGGAAGGGAGATGGGAGGTTTTGATGGAGGGAGGGTAATGGGTGGGGCCACATCTATGGTGCATCTTAGAATGGGTACAGGTGATTGCACTAATGTACACAGCTATGATTTAACAATAAAAAAAAAGGGCAAGAAAAACAAAAAAATATTAAAAAATAAGAAACCAACCCTTCAAGCACTGAGCCTTGCCCCAGGCACCCCAGAAAAAAGATGCTATTGAGAAATGCTGGAGGGAAAGGGACTGGCCGGGGTAAGGGATAGGGAGCTGCAAAGGCCAGCATGGTGATCCAAGCGAAAGGTGTCATTCCACCTTAGCACAGTTTCCCTGCCTGAGAGAACACAGCCAGGAGGCTGCTTCCTGGAAGGCCCAGGATGTTTTTGCAAAAGCATCCCTCAGCACTCCCAGAAGGCCCCACCTCCACAGGCCCCTCTCCTCTCCAAATCTGAAACCAACTGGAAATGATCCCAAACAATCTAGCAGTTAGCAGGGAGTGGCGACAAAGATATACATGACCATCCATCAAACTATTGCAGGGGGAATTCAGTAGAGCTTTCCTAAATAAATAATGGTAACTACCCAGAGATTAATGTGCTTTTCATCAAAGAACTATTTTCCTGGCTGAAAAAGATAAGTTGATTTCTACAAATCGAGACAGGTGCTAATGTTTTGCAGTTTCCCTCACGGTTCAGAGTGACTCTGAGCACTCCCTGGGTTGCAGGGCTGCAACCAACAAGCCAGACCTGACAGAGAAACACACCTTCAATTTTCTGTGCACGCACACACACTCACACGCACACGTATATGCACATGCATTCACATGCACACACACACATGCGCTCACATGCACTGGCACACACGTACCCTCACATACACATGCACATGTATACTTACATGCATTCACACACATACACTACATGCACTCACACACACACACAAGCAAACTTGCATGCACTCACACATAGGATCAGGGACAACTGGAGAACTCAAACCACATACAAGTAGATTGCATCTGCCTCTAAAAAACACAGGCAGTAAATAGGCAGAAAAAATATTTGATAAAAGGTTTCCATAACAATGAAGCCAGAAGCTACCAGAACCTGTGGGATACTGCAAAAGCAGTCTTAAGACAGAAGTTTATTGCCTTAGGTGCCTACATCTGTAAAACACAAAGAGAGCACATCAAAAAGTTAATGAAGCAACTTAAGGAAATGGAAAAGAGCAATCTAATCACAATCCTGGCAGAAGAAGACAAAGACCCCAAATTAAGTCAGAAATAAATGAAATTGAAAACAAAAGAACCATCCTCAATGTATCTCCAAAAATAAAAAAATTAATTAATTAAAAATAAATTTAAAGGCTCGGCGCCTGTGGCTCCAGCGGCTAAAGCACCAGTCACATATACCTGAGTCGGCAGGTTCAAATCCAGCCTGGGCCCACCAAACAACAATTATGGCTGCAACCAAAAAATAGCTGGGTGTTGTGTCGGGCACCTGTAGTCCCAGCTGCTTGGGAGGTGGAGGCAGGAGAATCACTTGAGCCCAAGGATTGGAGGTTGCTGTGAGCTGTGATGCCACGGCACTAATGTGACAACTTGAGGTGCTGTCTCAAAAAAGTAAAATAAAATAAATAAATAAATAAATTTAAAGGGGCGGCGCCTGTGGCTCAAAGGAGTAGGGCACTGGCCCCATATGCTGGAGGTGATGGGTTCAAACCCCAGCCCCAGCCAAAAACTGCAATAAATAAATAAATAAATAAAAATAAAATTTAAAAAAGAAAACAGGGGTGGTGTCTGTGGCTCGGTAGGTGGAGATGCGAGCCCCATATACTGAGGGTGGTGGGTTCAAACCCGGCCCTGGCCAAATTGAAAAAAAAAAAAGAATCATTCAGGCAGCACCCATAGCTCAATGGGTAGGGCACCAGCTCCATATACCAAGTTCGAACCTAACCTGGGCCTGCTAAAACAACAACGACAACTGCACAAAAAAAAAAAAAATATATATATATATATATATATACACCCAAGCATTATGGTGGGCACCTGAAGTCCCAGCTACTTGAGAGGCTGAGGCAAGAGAATCACTTAAGCCCAAGAGTTTGAGGTGAGGTTGCTGTGAGCTGTTCAGGGCAATGTAGTGAAACTCGGGGGTGGAGGGGGGGAATCATTTAATGAAATTTAATGAAACAAAAAGTTGGTTCTTCGAAAAGATAATATTGATAAACCTTTGGCCATATTAACTAGAAACAAAAAAGTAAGATCTCTAATAACCTCAATCAGAAACAAAAATAACAGATATCAAAGTAATACAAGAAATTATCTCTGACTACCATGAAAAACTCTATGACCGGAAATTTGACTATGTGGATGAAATGGACTAATACCTGCAATCATACAACTTGCCTTGACTTAACCAGGAAGAAACAGATCTCAACAGACCAATATCAAGCACTGAGATGGAAGAAATTAAAAAAAAAAAAAGCTTCCAACAACAAAAAAAGCCCTGAACCAGATGGCTTATCACTAGAATTATACCAAACCTTCAAAGAAGAGCTTGTACCCAAACTACAGAAGCTATTCCAAAACATTGAGAAGGAAGGAATCTTTCGTAACACATTCTATGAAGCAAACATCACTCTGATACTAAAACCAGGAAAGGACCCAACTAAAAAGGAGAACTTCGGACTGATTTCACTAATGATTATTGATGCAAAAATACTCAATAAAATCTTAATCACTAGTTACAGCTAGGCTTGGTGCCCATAGCTCAGTGAGTAGGGCGCCAGTCACATGCACCGAGGCTGGCAGGTTCAAGCCCAGCCCAGTCCTACTACACAATGACAACTACAATAACAAAATAGCGGGTCGTTGTGGCAGGTATCTGTAGTCCCACCTAATTGGGAGGCTGAGGAAAGAGAATCACTTAAGCCCATGAGTTTGAGGTTGCTGTGAGCTGTGACGCCACAGCACTCTACCAGGATGACATAATGAGAGTCTGTTGCAAAAAAATAATAATAATAATAATTACAGCTACACATTAAGAAAATTATATATCATAGCTGGGCATGGTGGCTCACACCTGTAATCCTAGCACTCTGGGAGTTAGAGGTGGGTGGACTGCCTGAGTTCACAGGTTCAAGAACAGCCTGAGCAAGAGCAAGACCCAATTACTAGGGAGGCTAAGGCAAGAGAGTCACTTAAGCCCAAAAGTTTGAGGTTGCTGTGAGCTCTGATGCCACAGCACTCTTCTGAGGGTGACAAAGTAAGACTCTGTCTCAGAAAGAAAGAAAAAAAAAAAAAGCTGAGTGTGGGAGCTCACAAGTTTAAGACCAGCCTGAGCAAGACCCCATCTCTACTAAAAATAGAAAAACTGAGGCAAGAGGATCACTTGAACCCGAATTAGAGCTTGCTGTGAGCTATGATGCCACAGCACTCTGCCCAGGGCAATAGCTTGAGTCTTTGTCTCAAAAAAAGAAAAAAAAAAAAAAAAATTACACATTATGATGAAGTACCTTATATACTCGAGTATAAGCAGAGTTTTTTCGGCACAAAATTTGTGCTGAAAAACCCTAACTCGGCACAAATTTTGTGCCAAAAAAACTCGGCTTATACTCAAGTATATACGGTAGGCTTTGTCCCAGGGATGCAAGGCTGGTTTAACATACATAAATCTGTAAATGTAATTTACCATATCAATAGAAACAAAAACAAATGACCCTCTCAATAGATGCAAAAAAAAGCATTTGACAAAATTCTGCATCCTTTTCTAACCAGAACACTTAAGAAAACAGCCACAGATGACACTTCTCTTTTTTTCAGACAGAGTCTCACTATGTCACCCTCAGTAGAGTGCCGTGACATCACACCTCACAGTAACCTCAAATTCTTGGGTTTAAGTGAGTCTCTTGCCATAGCCTCCCAAATAGCTGGGACTATAGATGCCTGCTGCAAATGCCCGGCTATTTTTTTGTTGTAGTTGTCATTATTATTTTAGCAGGACCAGGCCAGGTTTGGACCCGATAGCCCCAGTGTCTGGGGCCAGAGCCCAAACCACTGAGCTACACGTGCCAAGCCAGATGGCACATTTCTTTTTTCTTTTTTTTTGTAGAGACAAGAGTCTTACTTTATCACCCTCAGTAGAGTGCCATGGCATCACACAGCTCACAGCAACCTCCAACTCCTGGGCTTAGGTGATTGATTTTCTTGCCTCGGCCTCCTGAGTAGCTGGGACTACAGGGGCCTGTCACAACACCTGGCTATTTTTTTGGTGCAGTTTGGCCAGGGCTAGGTTTGAACTCGCCACCCTCGGTATATGGGGCTGGCACCCTACCCACTGAGCCACAGGAGCAAGCCGCCCTGGATGGCACATTTCTTAAGCTGATTGAAGCCATCTATGACAAACCCACAGTTAACATCATACTGAATGGAGTAAAACTGAAAGCTTTTCCACTTAGAACTAGAACCAGACAGAGATGTCAACTATCGCATTATTCTTCTGGAAGTTCTAGCCAATGCAATCAGGCAAGAAAGGATATAAAGGGCATCCAAATGGGAGCAGAGGTCAAACTCTCACTCTTTGCCAATGATGCGACTTTATACTTAGAAAACCCTAGCATCTCAACCACAAACTCCTGGAAGTGATCAAGAAATACAGTACCATCTCTGGGTATAAAGTCAATGACCACAAAATTGCCTTTGTATACACCAATACAGAAGCCAAGTTGAGAAGCTAATCAAAGACACAATTCCCTTCACAGTGGCTTCCAAGGAAATGAAACACCTAGGAATATACCTAACAAAAGAGGTAAAGGGGCTCAGTGCCTGTAGCTCAAGCGGCTAAGGCGCTAGCGACATACACCAGAGCTGGTAGGTTCAAATCCAGCCCAGGCCTGCCAAAGAACAATGACAACCACAACCAAAAAACAGATGGGCGTTGTGGCGGGATCCTGTAGTCCCAGCTACTTGGGAGGCTAAGGAAGGAGAATTGCTTAAGCCCAAGAGTTGGAGGTTGCTATGAGCTGTGATGCCATGGCACTCTACTCAGGGTGACAGCTTGAGGCTTTGTCGAAAAAAAAAAAAAAAAAAAAAGTTGAAGGACCACTACAAAGGGAATTATAAAACTTTAAGAAAAGAAATAGGCAAAAGACATTATTAACAAATGGAAGACAATACCATGCTCATGCTGGGAAGAATCAACATTGTTAAAATGTCTATACTACCCAAAGCAAACTACATATTTAATGTAATCCCCATAAAAATACCAACATCATACTATGAAAAACTGGAAAAATAGTTCATTTTGTATGGAAGCATAAAAAAATCCCATATAGCCAAGGCTGTTCTTAGTAATAAAAAACAAAGTCAGAGGCATCATACCAGACTTCTGATTACATTATAGTCCGCAGTGATCAAAGCAGCAAGGTTTGGCACAAAAAGACAGACATATGGAACAGAATACAAAACCAAGAGATGAAACCAGTCTCTCACTGCTATCCAATCTTTGATAAACCAAATGAAAGCATACAGTGGGGAAAAGAATCCCTATTTAATAGATGGTGCTGGGAGAACATGAAAAAGACTGAAACTGGACTCACACCTTTCACCACTTCCAAAAATTGACTCAAGATGGATAAAAGATTTAAATGTAAGACATGAAGTGATAAAAATCCTAGAAGGAAATGTGGGAAAAACTCTTAAGGGTATTGGCCTGGGAGCTCGGCGCCCTTAGAAATGTGGTTACCTGTGCTATAGTGCTGGCCACATACACCAAGGCTGGTGGGTTCAAACCCAGCCAGGGGACAGCTAAACAACAACTGCAACAACAAAAAAAATAGCCAGGCATTGTGGCGGGTGTCTACAGTCCCACCTACTTGGGAGGGTGAGGCAAGAAAATAACTTAAGCCCAAGAATTTGAGATTGCTGTGAGCTATGATGCCACAACACTCTACCAAGGGTGACGAAGTGAGACTCTTGTTGCAAAGAAAAAAAAAAGGGATATATGCCTGGGGAAAGATCTTATGAGGACTCAGACTGGCAGTCATAACAACAACAAAAAATAAACAAATGGGATTTTAAGCTGAAAAGTTTCTGCACAGCTGAGAACAATTAAAGCAAACAGACAACTATAGGAATGGGAAAAGATGTCTGCATATTATGAATCTGACAAAGGGTTGCTAACTAGAAACTAGAGAATTCAAACTAATCAACAAAAAAGAACAAATGATTCCATTTATTACTGGACAAGACATAGAACTTTCTCTGAGAAAGACAGAGGAATGGCTAACAAACCTATGAAAAAATGCTCAAGACATGAACAGAACCTTCTCTGAGGAAGACAAGAGGAATGGCTAACAAACATATGGGAAAAGGGCGGGGCCTGTGGCTCAAAGGAGTACAGCGCTGGCCCCATATGCTGGAGGTGACGGGTTCAAACCCCAGCCCCGGCCAAAAACTGCAAAAAAAAAAAAACACGAAAAAATGCTCATCGTCCTTTATCATCCAAGAAATGCAAATCAAAACCACCCTGAGATATCACCTAACCCCAGTGAAAATAGCCCCTATCACAAAGTCTCAAAAGCTGCAGATGCTGGCATGGATGTGAAGACACAGCAACACTTTTACACTGTTGATGGGACTGCAAACTAATTACAACCTCTTTGGAAACAAGTATGGAGAATACTCAAAGAACTCAAAATAGACTTTCTATGTGATCCTGCAATCCCATTACTAGGCATCAACCCAGAAGAAAAAAAATAAATCATTTTACCATAAGGACATCTGCACTAGATTATTTACTGCAGCTCAATTTACAATTGCCAAGATGTGGAAACAACACAAATGCCCGTCAACCAAGGAACAGATTAACATACGGCAGTGTATATTTGCCATGGAACGCTATTCAGCAATAAAAAAGATAGTGACTTTACATCTTTTGTATGAACCTGATGGAGTTTTTTTTTTTTTTGAGACAGAGTCTCAAGCTGTCACCCTGGGTAGAGTGCTGTAGCATCACAGTTCACAGCAACCTCAAATTCTTGGGCTTAAGCGATTCCCTTGCCTCAGCCTCCCAAATAGCTGGGA
This sequence comes from Loris lydekkerianus, assembly GCA_963574355.1. Lineage (NCBI taxonomy): Eukaryota > Metazoa > Chordata > Mammalia > Primates > Lorisidae > Loris > Loris lydekkerianus. The sequence continues at coordinate 8,084 of CAUYPK010039356.1, read as the reverse complement.
CTACAGGTGCCTGCCACAATACCCGGCTCTTTTTTATTTTGTTGCAGTTGTCATTGTTTTAGCTGGCTGGGGCCAGGTTCGAACCCACCAGCCTCACTGTATGTGGCTGGCGCCCTACCTACTGAGCTATGGGCACCACGTGGATAGAGTTTTAACACATTCTTCGTAGTAAAGTATCACAAGAATGAAAAAGCAAGTAACTAATGTACTCAATACTGACATTAAGCCTGTAGACAATCTAATACACACCCATATAAAAGAAAAACTCAGGGCTCGGCGCCTGTGGCTCAGGGGCTAGGGTGCTAGCCACATACACCAGAGCTGGTGGGTTGGAACCTGGCCCAGGCCTACCAAACAACAACAACTATAACCAAAAATAGTCGGGCACTATGGCAGGCACCTTTGGTCCCAGCTACTTGGGAAGCTGAGGCCAACAGAATCACTTGGGCTCAAGAGTTTGAGGTTGCTGTGAGCTGTGATGCCACAGCACTCTACCAAGGGCAACAATTTGAAACTCTTGTCTCAAAAAAAGAAAAAAAAAAGAAAAGAAAAACTGGTGGCTTATGCCTGTAATCCTAACACTCCAGGAGGCTGAGGCGGGTAGACTGCTTGAGCTCATGGGTTAAAAACCAGCCTGAACCAAGGCAAGACCCTATTTCTCCTAAAAATAGAAAAACTGGTTCAGCGCCTGTAGCTCAAGTGGTTAGGGCGCCAGCCACATACACCGGAACCGGCGGGTTCAAATCCAGCCCAGACCTGCCAATGACAACTGCAACCAAAAAATAGCTGGACACTGTTGCAGACGCCTATAGTTCCAGCTATTTGGGAGGCTGAAGCAAAATAATCACTTTAGCCCAAAAGTTTGAGGTTGCTATGAGCTGTGATGCCATGGCTTCTACCCAGTGCAACAGCTTAAGACTCTGTCTCAAAAAAAAAAATAATAATAATAAAATAAAAATAGAAAAACTGAGGCAAGAGGATAGCTTGAGCCTGAGTTGAAGGTTGCTGTGAGCTATGACACCACATCACTCTACCAGAGCAACAGCTTGAGACTCTGTCTCAAAAAACAAAAAAAGAAAGAAAGAAAGAAAAACTCAATTCAAGATGGGGAAGGAGGATGGAGGAAAGTGAACGGGTAACAAAAAAAGAAAAAAAATAGAAGTCTTCTACCAAAGAACCCTGCCCTGACACTCAGCACATGAGCCTGAACATTACTCACATCTCTAGTTCATATTTCAGAGCCTCATGAAAAAAAAAAGAGCTGGTAAGCTGGGTGTGGTGGCTCACGCCTATAATCCCAGCACTTGAGAAGTCAAGGTGGGTGGACTGCCTAAACTCATAAATTCAAAACCAGCCTGAGCCAAAGCAAGACCCTGTCTCTCAAAAAAAAAAAAAAAAAAAAATTAGCCCGGTGTCTATAGTCCCAGCTACTTGGGAGGCTGAGGCAAGAGGATCACTTGAACCCAAGAGTTTGAGGTTGCTGTGAGTTAAGACGCCACAGCATTCTTTTTTTTTTTTTTTGGTAGAGACAGTCTCACTTTACCGCCCTCGGTAGAGTGCCGTGACATCACAGGACTCACAGCAACCTCCAGCTCTTTAGCTTCCGCGATTCTCCTGCCTCAGCCTCCTGAGCAGCTGGGACTACAGGCGCCCGCCACAACGCCTGGCTATTTTTTCCTTGCAGTTCGACCGAGGCTGGGTTTGAACCCGCCACCCTCGGTACATGGGGCCGGCGCCCTACTCACTGAGCCACAGGCGCCACCCTTTTTTTTTTTTGAGACAGAGCCTCAAGCTGTCACCCTAGGTAGAGTGCTGTCGCATCACAGCTCACAGCAACCTCCAACTCCTGGGCTCAAGCGATTCTCCTGCCTTCGCCTCCCAAGTAGCTGAGACTACAGGCACCCACCACAATGTCCAGCTATTTTTTTTTTTATTTGGTTGTAGTCATCATTGTTGTTTGGCGGGCCCAGGCTGGATTCCAACCCACCAGCTCAGGTGTATGTGGCTGGCGCCTTAGCTGCTTGAGCCACAGGCGCTGAGCCAAGACATCACAGCATTCTAAGAAGGGTGACCAAGTGAGACTCTGTCTCAAAAAAATAAATAAATAAAAACAAGCTGAAAACCTCACTGAGAATTGCCTTAGTTTCTATAAAATAAACCTCATTTTACCCAAACTATTAGCTCTGCCTGCTTTGCTCCAGAACAGCCCGCTGACTAGCACTTGTTCTGAAGCAATGCTCTAAAGCAGCAATGACTGCACAGTTGTGAAGGCAGAAACAGTGCTCCTTTTATGAGTCCACAATGGCGACAAACAGACTATCCTCAAGTATCCGCTTTGGCAGTGATCTCTACATAGAATCCTTTTCCCTGGGCTCAGCAGCTAGGACCCTAGCCACATACACCAAGGCTGGTGGGTTCAAATCCAGCCTGGGCCTACCAAAAAACAATGACAACTGCAACCAAAAAATAACCGGGCGTTCTGGTGGGCACCTGTAGTCCCAGCTACCTGGGAGGCTGAGGCAAGAGAATTGCTTAAGCCCAAGAGTTTAAGGTTGCTGTGGCCTGTGACACCACGGCACTCTACCCAGGGCAACAGCCTGAGACTCTGTCTCAAAAAAAAAAAAAAAAGACTTTGGCTTGGTGCCCGTAGCACAGTGGTTACGGTGCCAGCCACATACACTGAGGCTGGTGGGTTTGAACCCAGCCCAGGCCAGCTAAACAACGACAACTACCAAAAAAAAAAAAAAAAAAAAAAAAAATAGCTGGGTGTTGTGGTGGACGCCTGTAGTCCCAGCTACTTGGGAGGCTGAGGCCAGAGAATCGCTTAAGCCCAAGAGTTTGAGGTTGCTGTCAACTGTGATGCCATGGCGCACTACCAAGGGCGACATAGTGGACAGCAGTACCTCCTCGGGGAAGGGCACCTAGGACACCTGCTATTGTTGGGCGCCTCCAAGAGAAACTCACCTTTCCGAAGAACCCGCTTCTTTGCTCGAATGTCTGTTTCCAGCTCTGCTGCTCTGATGTAAATCCTAACAGACTGTGGGAGATGCCGGACCGCTTGGGCCACCACAGCCTTGGCAGTGTCCCCAGGTTGCAACCTAGCTGCTTCTAACCACACATCTTCACTCTGTGAGGGAAAAGAAAAGAGCAGAAAGGCTACAACATACAGACTGGAGCCACGAGGGAGAGGCATGTGCCTCTGGAGCAGAATCTCAGGCCCTTAGGCTTTATGAACGTCAACCAGCTCAGCTTCAGCATGCCCACACCAGAGCTCTCCATTGTGCCAACGCTCAGGAATATGGAAACCATATCTGAGTGGGGGACAATGCAATGCTTTGTGAAAAATACAATTTGCCCAACAGGATACACTCAAAGAAAAAGCAGAAACTATGCCTCTGCCTAGGAAGTTCTGACTTGTACCTACTGTCCCAGGATAATTACTCATAGGGCCCCTTTTACTGGCAAGAATATCCAGTCTGAACAGTAAAGTGCACGCGCACTTTAGAGGGTCCTAGAGAACTTTTTTTTTTTTTTTGAGACAAGGGTCTCACTTTGTTGCCCTCAGTAGAATCCCATGGCATCACAGCTCACAACAATCTCAAACTCTTGGGCTCAAGTGATCCTCTTGCCTCAGCCTCCCAAGCAGCTGGGATTATAGGTGTCCCCCACAACACCCAGCTACTTTTTCACTGCAATTGTCATTATTATTTAGTTTGCTCTGGCTCAGGCTGGTCTCGAACTAGTTAGCTCAAATAATCCACCCATCTCAGCTTTCCAGTGATGGGATTACAGGTGTAGGCCACCACGCCCAGCCTCATTTTATAGTACTTTTTAAAGCTTGTCTAATCACTCCTCCTCCAAAAACAAAAATGTTATAATATTCTTTTAAGAGTTTTTACCAGCCATTAAATTTCTTACATTAGGTGGGTGAAGAAATGACTAATTTAGCTCTTTCTGGTTAAGGTTATCCTGCCATTAAACTAGAAGTGGACTAATCTTTACTCCATATAAAAATGAGCAGGAGAAAAACCCCTTTCCCACTTTCTACATCATCCCCCTAGCCCAGTGGTTCTCAATCTGTGTGTTGCAACCCCTTTGTAACAATGAAAATACATCATGCATATCAGATATTTACATTACAATTCATAATAGCAACAAAATTAGTTATGAAGTAGCAATGAAAATAATTTTATGGTTGGGGGTCACCACAGCATGAGGAACTGTATTAAAGGATTGCAGCCTTAGAAGGTTGAGAACCACTGCCCTAGCCTGTCCAGCTGCCTGTAGTTTCAATATCAAAAGGCAAACAGATTTGCCCCAGCTTGATTTATCCCATAGAGGGCTGGCAACTGTGCAGCCTTCCAGGAAAATGCCCTACAACATGCTCACCTTGGGGCACATCTCTGTCCCCTTCATGATAAGGTTCCGAGCTACTTGCAGCTTCCCAGTGACTTCTTCAAGGCGGGCTGATGCAATCCACGCTGGTGGGTGATGAGGGTTTGTCTCGCGGACAGACTTGAGAAGCAGTCTTGCCTTCTTGATATCACTACCAGAGTGGGAATGCACACAGTGTTAGGCCACACTGTCCAGGATGCCCAGACCAAGAAAAGAGGTTCCCACTTCACAGACACAACATATAAACTACTAATCTTAATGTCCCACAGGGCAGAAACCAACTCAGGACTCTGGTCAGCACCACCCGAAGTCTGTTTAGAATCCCTGCAGACAATTCTGAAAACTGAAGGTCCAGCCAGACAAGCTGCTTTCTAGCCCAGCACAGGCTCAGATTTGAATTGTTATTTGTAAAACACTGAATATGGGGGCAGTGCCCATGGCTCAAAGAGTAGGACACTGGCCCCATATGCTGGAGATGGCAGGTTCAAACCCAGCCCGGCCAAAAAAACAAAAAAAAACAAAATAAAACACTGAATATATACAATGAATGGATACTGATCTATCTTAGAAGGAAAACCAAACTAATCACTACATATTTCTTAAAACACCTATGCTGCATTTTGGGGTTTGGGGATCTTTTTGTGTGTAAGATAGTGTCTCACTTGGCTGCCGAGGCTGGAGTACAATGGCACAGTTATAGTTCACAGCAGGCTTATAACCTCCCTGATCTAAAGTGATCCTCCCAGCTTGGCCTCCCAAAGTGCTGGGACTACAGGTATAAGGCACTGTGCCCTATGTCACATTTTATCTGCATATTTCCCAAATAAAATCCAAAACATTCTAGGCAACTAGAGCACCTGTCCCAAACCACTGATGCTGCACAGCACTCACTTGATATCCCCTCCGTGGGTCGGGATCATAGAATTTAAATCTGTCAGATAGCCTTTGGGGTCAACTACAGTCTGTCCACTCACGGAGTCAGACACCTATAAGACAGGCCAAATTAAGAGTCAGCTGGACGTGATGAGAAACATTTAAAACAAAGTACTCAGAGGGTCCCTAGAATCCCTTCCCACAATCTTGACTCCAGTGGGTAGTCAGAAGGAAAAGGAAGAAAACCACCTTAATATCATTCAGACAATAGTTTGTGATAATAAACAAATTTCTTCTGTCTAAAAAATGATTTATATTAAAAAAATTAAAGTCCCAGGAAATAAAACCAAAGTAGAAAATTTTAAAAAGGCTAAGAACAAGTAAAATCCAGAAATCACAAAGTTTATCATGAAGTCGATAACTTCAACTAAAAATAAAATGTGCATATAGCAGTTCATTATACTATGAACAAACAAAAACCCAATTAAAAAAATGGGTCTTGGCGCCTGTGGCTCAAGCGGCTAAAGCGCAGTCACATACACCTGAGCTGGCAGGTTTGAATCCAGCCAGGGCCCATCAAACAACAATGACGGCTACAACCACAAAAAATGGCCCGGCACTGTGGCAGGCGCCTGTAGTCCCTGCTACTTAGAAGGCGGAGGCAGGAGAATCGCTTAAGCCCAGGAGTTGGAGGTTGCTGTGAGCTGTGATATCACAGCACTCTACCCAGGGAGACAGCTTGAGGCTCTGTCTCAAAAAAAAAAAAAAAGAAAGGACCCGAATAGATATTTCTCTAAAAAGACATACAAATCCCCAGTATCACTAATTATTAGGGAAATCCAAATCAAAACCAAAAAGAGATACCACGTCACATCCAGTAGGATGGTTATTTTCAAGGAAAAAAGGAGGAAGAAAATCAGCGTTGGCAAGAACGTGGAGAAAACTGGAACCCTCAGACACAGCTGTTATGGACGGTATTATGGCAGTTCCTCAAAAATTTAGACATAAAATCACCATATACAGCTATTTCAGCAATTCCACTTCTAGGTATATACCCAGAAGAATGGAAAGCAGGGTCTCGAACAAATCTTCGTAAACCGTGTTCATATCAACATTACTCAAGATAAATGCAGAAGCAATCAAGTGTCCACGGACAGATAAATGGGTTAAGTAAAATATGGTCTATACACAAGTAGAGTACTATTCAGCTTAGAAGATGAGGGAAACTCTGACACATGCTAAAACATGGATGAACCTTGAGGACGTTATGGTAAGTAAAATAAGCCAGTCACAAAAAGACAAATACTGCATAGCTCCAGTCACATGAGGTCCATGAAGACATCAAATTCATAGAAAACAGAGAGCAGAATGGGGGGGGAGCTGAGAGAGATGGGTGGGGAGTCAGTGTTTAATGAGGACAGTTTCTGTTGCAAAGATGAAAAGAGTTCTAGAAATGGGTGGCAGTGATGGCTGTGTAACATGAATGTACTTATCAGTGAATATACACTTACAAATGATTAAAATGTTAAATTCTCTGTTCTATGTATTTTTTTTCTTTTTCTTTTTTTTTGAGACAGAGCCACACTACATTGCCCTTGGTAGAGTGTCACGGTGTCACAGCTCACCATAACCTCAAACTCCTGGGCTCAAGTGATTCTCTTGCCTCAGCCTCCCAAGTAGCTGGAACTACAGGCACTTGCCACAAGGCCTGGCTATTTTTTTTTTTTTTTGTAGTTATTGTTGTTTAGCAGGCCCAGGCTGGGCTCAAAACCACCAGCCCTGGTGTATATGGCTGGCACGTTAACCACTGAGCTACGGGCACAAAGCCAATGTTCTATGTATTTTATCACAAAAAATTACTACAATAAAATTTTTTTGTTAAACAAAATATTTCTATATTCCACAAACAAGTCTAACAGAGAAACAATAGAAAACCTACAACATGGCTGGGAGCCATGGCTCACTTATAATCTTCAGCACTTGGGAAGCTGAGGTGGGTGGACTGCCTGAGCTCACAGGCTCGAGACCAGCCTGAGCCAGAGCAAGACCTCATCTCTAAAAATAGCCAGGTGTTGTGGTAGGCACCTGTAGTCCTTGATGCTACCAGGGAGGCTGAGGCAAGAGAACAGCTTGAGCCCAAGAGTTTGACGTTGCTGTGAGCTATGGCAACAAAGTGAAACTCTGTCTCAAAAAAATACAAAGAGACAGCTAGCAGAACTGCGGTCCAGATGGACGGACGGCAGTTCGTGCCCAGAGCTCACCGCCTCTCCCCGCTCGCCAGTCCGAGGCAGCCTGAGCCCAGCCCATGGCCCCAGCAGCAGTGCCAAGAGCAGCCCCAGTAGCAGCACCATGGCCGGGTGGAAGGTCTACGTCGACAACCTCGTGGTGGACGGGACCTGTCAGGACGCAGCCATCGTGGGCTACGAGGACTCGCCCTCCGTCTGGGCCACTGTCCCCGGAAAAACCTTCGTCAACATCACACCAGCTGAGGTTGGTGTTCTGGTTGGCAAAGACTGGTTAAGTTTTTTCGTAAATGGGCTGACACTTGGGGGCCAGAAATGTTCTGTGATCCGAGACTCGCTGCTGCAGGATGGGGAATTTACCATGGATCTTCGTATCAAGAGCACCGGTGGAGCCCCCACTTTCAATGTCACTGTCACCATGACTGCCAAGATGCTAGTCCTGCTGATGGGCAAAGAAGGTGTCCATGGTGGTTTGATCAACAAGAAATGTTATGAAATGGCCTCCCACCTGCGGCGTTCCCAGTACTGACCTCATCTGTCCCTTTCCCCCACCATTCTCCACAGCTTTTGCAC
>CAUYPK010039355.1:0-12235 GCA_963574355.1 Loris lydekkerianus | reverse complement strand
TATATGTTGGGGCACAGATACAGAAGGGAATATATAGGTCTTTTAAGTGAGCAGGATTAAATTATTTAGGTACAAGTTATAAACAAAGATGTCTAGACACAATTCTGTTTTAAGTCATTTAAAATTAGAATTGACACTTTCAAAATCTATTCTGGTACTGCCATATTGATTTAGATAAACATTTAAAATCTGAGATCTACACCATAGTCATGTAAATTGGTTCATAGAGCAACCCAAGATTCCTTCTGTAATAAGGAAGAATATAAATAAAATGTCAAGAAACAATCCCTTTCCATGGAATCAAAGCTGACAAAAGGTCCTTAAGCACTGAGAAAAATATTTTTTATAACTAAATTCTCATTAAAGTGAAGGGACAGGACTTGGAGACTCATGGTTAAATGACATGTTCAAAATATTACTGATAATGAGTCATGAGATTAGATGAGAATCTAGCCCCTTGAGAGGTGCTGTTTTAATTTTTCTATATCTTCTCTATCCAAATAACATAAGATTTAAGATATCTCCATAATAAATGTTTGGGCATCTTATTCAAGATAGCTTTGATGAATGCCATAATGAGACTAGATAGTTTATTACAACATATGTTTAAAAACAGGTTTATATATAACTTTTGTGAAATTTATTGTCAGCCTTTTAGAGATCAGACTACTGAATACAGGTGTGGTGCAGAAAGCATCCTAGAATATGGGGTATTTGCTTAATAAATTCCAAATGCTTAATACAAATCTCACAGCTCCTCTGGCCTGTATAATCTTCCTCGCATCTACTTACTATGGTGCAAAAGTAGAAACTGAAATATAGAGAAGTATTATTTATGTATTGACATATATAGAAATATTAATTATTCTTTCAATATATATTTTATATGATTTATTGCAGAACTATCTTTTATATACTTTCAGAGCACAAATTCTCTCAAAATAAAAGCAGCTTTGCATAGAGATAACATAGCAATATTTTCTTTTTCTTTTCTGGCCTTTTGCCCACAGTTCCTTTTTTGCTAACTTCTATTGAACTCTTGACCTTGGGTAAAGATGCAGCTTTGCGTGAATTTTTGAAAGTGACTTTTGGTGATTTAGCTGCTAAATGTGTATGATAGAAATCCAGCTTACCTTGGAGGCTCTCGGGGTTTTTAACTTACTGTGCCAGAAAGCAGACTAGTCTGGGGAAATTCAGCTAATGTCTCCCAGCTGTGCAGGAAAAGTGTGAACAGCTCTGTCAGAAAAGCTGCCTCTTTTTTTCCTTTTCCAGATAGTACCTTGTACTCAAACATCACTTCTCATTTGCCATTTGGACAACAGTGATGGCATTGCTGCTTTATTGCCCACGGAGAAGTGGGGTGAAAAGTCTGGAGCTGGTCTTGCAGTTACCCTGGACAAAAGAAGTTTGAGACTTAAGGTTGGTCCTGAAGAACACATAGAGAAGGCTGACAAAATATATATGTTCACAGCTTTGGCCTAAAGGTTGCTGATTGACCAATAAGTAACACAAGGAGAAATGGCCTTTTCTGGAGTTGTAGTTCTTTTCCAGGTGAGCAAATTAAATGCCATCACTTAGTCCTGGGTGCAAACCAGCATTTCTTGGTAAATTTCCAAAGCATGTTTGTTAGAATGTTGGAGCTGTTGTATCATCAAGGCTGTTAGAAGAAGTGATATAGGGAACAAAAACCTTCAGAAATAAATATTACATTTTAGCCATGGAGCAATAATTGTCAACCTTGATGCTTTATTGGAAACCAGGTATTGAATGACTATATATGATTAGCATATTGGTGAAAACACTGTTGGTTATCTTCCCAGCAGTCACTCCCTCTACGTCTTCTTTCTTACAGCAAAACTCACCTGCTAAGATAGAGGCTGATGGTTTTGGAGACTTATTTTCCCGGCTGCCCTTGCAAGTAGAATTAGTTATGGGGAATAATTCTAACCCATGAAGGAGAAGTTTGGTGACGTCTGAGAAATATTTTTCTTCATGATTAAAAGTGATACAGGTGAGAAAAGCTACCTTCACTACTGTTCTTGCAATTTTGATGTTAGAATGAAGTTTCATGAGAGTAGGGACTTTCCCAGTTTTGTTTATGGTTATGTTCCCAAGCTTACAACACTGCCTGGTACTTTCTGTTTACTTACCAAATGATTTCCTAAACATTTATAGCTTCCAGGACCTGATATCTGTGGGGGCTATTATTCAACCTACTATAGTAATCTTTGGTGGTACTCACCAAACATTTTCCATCTGTAACTCTCTGGGCAGTGCTAGTGCTGCATTACCTGACTTCCTTTGTTTGGGTAGAGGATGTGATCCACATAGCTTGTGTCATATCCAGGCTACAGAATATAATTGCTGTTGCAAGACCTCAAGGCTTGATGCCCTCTGCCGTGAGCCCTGAAATTTTGGAATGATGGTTATACTATCAACCTGGTTCCAGGGTAAGAGGACCTAGAATAGAGGTCCCTGCTGACGGGAAATGATAGCAAGGATGAGCAAGGAATAAACATAGAAGTCACTAAATTTAGGGATTATTTTGGTCTTAATTTTGTTTTCCTTAATTTTGTTTTGTGATGTACTTTAATCTATCTTGATGGATGTACCCAGATTCTAAGGTTACAACAATCTCAAGGCCAGAAAAAAGAAAACAGTTTTTCTTTTCTCCACTACCTAAGACCTGCCTCAAATGAAGAAAAAAGAAAACAGTTTTTCTTTTCTCCACTACCTAAGACCTGCCTCAAATGGCTACAGGTGGGAAATTCCACTGTCTGTTTCTCCCAGGGAACATTCTGTCTCCAATTCATATGAGAATTCAGTAATTTTCCATTTTAACATATATAATTTAATAGTCTTTAATATACTCACAGAGTTATACAATCATCACCATTATCCAACTGTAAAACATTTCACTACCCTCAAAAGAAACCCTATATTCAATTAACAGCTACTTCACAAATTTATCATCTTACAGTTCAGGAAGTCAGAAGCCTAAAATAAATTTCTCTGAGCTAGAATCAAGGTGTTTGTAGGTTCTAGAGGATAATCTGTTTCTTTGCTTTTTCTAGCTTTAGTAAGTTGCCTGCATTTCTTGTTTTTTGACTAACTTCCATCATAAAACCAGTTTTTCTCACACTTATAAAGAGTTCTCTATCTGTTCTGCCTCCCATTACTGCATTTAAAGGGTCCTTGCAGTTATATTGGGACCACCGGAATAATCCATTTTATCATTTGATTAGCAACCATAATTCCAACTGCAACCTTAGTCCTTTCTTACCATAGCACGTTCACAGATTCTGGCACAGACATCTTTGGGGGGGGGGGGTCATTATTCTGTCACTACAGTATCTTTTTACTATCTTGAAGCCTCTGATCCTAATCCTATAAAAATAACTATTTGAAAACACACACACACATGCCTGTGTGCACATGCACATACACACAGACATGTACTTACCTTCTAAGGAAAAGTAATAAAATACAGATATAAAACAGTCTATATCAATACATAAAAAAACTATCTATTGTTTATCCATACGACCACTTTGGAAGATAGTGGTAGTTCCCTACAACCTAAACATATTCTTATTTTATGCCCCATATTCCTTAGTATTCAGCCAAATGAATTGAAAACGTATGTCCACCTAAAAACCTGCACATGGATGTTTATAGCAGCTTTATTTATAACTGTTAAAATTTGTAATCAACCAAGATGTTCTTCAGTAGATCAACAAATAAACAAACCGTAGTACATCCAAACAATTAAATATTGTTCTGTGATAAAAAGAAATGAACTATTAAGCCACAGAAAGATCTGGAGAAAACTTAAATGGATAATGGTAACTGAATGGAGCCGATCTGAAAAGGGTATTTTATGATACCAAATTTATGACATTCTGCAAAAGGCAAAACTATGGAGATTATAGAAAGATCAATAGTCGCAGGGATCAGAGGGAGGAAAGGATGAATAGGTGGAGCACACTGAATTCTTAGGGCAGGGAGACTATTCTGTCTGTGTGAAAAGGTGATGATGGATATATTGTCATACAGTTGCTAAAACCCATAGAATGTGCAACAGGAAGAGTGAACTTAGTGTACATTGTGGACTTCAGTTAATGTATCAGTATTAGCTCATCAGTGTTAACAAACGTACCATGCTAATGGGACATGTGGATAATAGAGGAAACTGTGTGTGTGGAGGGCTGAGGGGGTAAATAGCAGTGGTCCCCAACATTTGTGGCACCAGGGACCAGTTTCGTGGAAGACAATTTCTCTGTGAACTGGGAGTGGGGGAATGCTGTGGGATGACTCAAGCATATTATATTTCTTATGCACTTTATTTCTATTATTATTACCCTGTAATATATCATAAAATAATTATACAACTCACCATAATGCAGAATCAGTGGGAGCCCTGAGCCTGTTTCCTTGCTGCTGCGTGGCCCTGTCTGTGGATGATAGCAGACAGGAACAGATGAAGCTTCACTCGCTTACCTGCTGCTTACCTCCCGCTGTGTGGCCTGGTTCTTGGAGACTGCAGGTACATAGGGACTTTATTTTCTGCTCAATATTTGTGTAAACCTTAATCTTCTCTAAAAATAAATTTTATCAGTAGTTTTATATATCTAATCTTGGGGATGCACCTTGACATTCTAAAAATAAGTTTTCATATCATTTCTCAGATAAGTATGGGCTTTGGGACCTGCTGTCTCAAATCTCTGTATTTCAGAAATCTTTCTCCATATGTATCATCTAAAAAGATCATGGAGGCTGCTTTCCCCAAGCAAAAGGTCACTAGGTTTTAAAAATTAAGTCTAATTTCTACCTAAATGACAGTTTTCCTAAATGGAAGTTTAGTTTCAAACGTTCTGCAGGTCCTGTCTCAGTTCCTATCACCCTGTTACATCTATAATGAGGCCAAAAGAGGCTCAGCACCTGTAGCTCAAGTGACTAAGGCACCAGCCATATACACCAGAGCTAGTGGGTTCAAATTCATCTGGGGCCCACCAAACAACAATAACTATAAACAAAAAATAGCCGGGTGTTGTGGCGTGTGCCTGTAGTCTCAGCTACTTGGGAGGCTGAGGCAAGAGGACTCTCTTAAACCCAAGAGTTTGAGGTTGCTCTGAGCAGTGAGGCCACGGCACTCTACCCAGGGCAATAGCTTAAGACTCTGTCTCAAAAACAAAACAAAACAAAAATATATATATAATAAGGCCAAAGAATTTAAAATCAAGTCTTTGTGCCTTAATAGCTCTGTATATTGGCTAAAATTCAGAAAAATTTCATATCAGATAATATCCATTGTACATTTAATCTCAAAGTAAGCTATTTTTGCATTTTCTAAGTCATCTTCAGACCCCTAGGGGGTTTGCTCCTTTAGAAAGGAAAGAAAGTCTCCAGCAGTGGATACTGAAATAGACATTCGAGCATTGCCATCATTTCCTGTTTTTCTGTGAGGATTTCTTACAGGTCAAACTTGCTCATCATTATCCCTCCTGCTCAAAAATTATGAAAATTGAAGTCAATCACTAAGAAAGTGAGTTTATTTAAATCTTAGGCAAGATTCAAGGCTTCTGGGCTGGGTATGAGGATATGGTCTCGTAGAGAAGGCTTTAAAAAGAGAAAATTTATAATTAGTTGAACTCAAAAACTGCTCAATTTGGTCGTTTTTTCACAATCAGAACACCACAATTAGAAATGTTGAATAAATTTCTATGAAGAATGTGAAGTGTATGTGAAAGGCTGAGGAACTGTTACAGATTAAAGAAGCCCTAAGAGATACGACAACTAAATGCATTATGTGGTTTTGGATTGGGAATTGGATGAAAACATTTGCTGCTTAAAAAACTAATAACTTAGCCTGCTACAATTTCATAGATGCTGGCAGAAAGCACAAGCCTCTCTGGGTCAGAGACAGAGGACTTTATTTTGCCTGGCTCAGCAGGCAGCATGCATGTCAGCATGCTGGTTCTCAAGCCCCACAAGGGCAACACAAATGGGCCTGCATGGAGGTAGTAGGTTGCACTGTAGTGCCGCAGCCCTGAGCTCAGGAGACTTGTATTTTTGTAATGTCCGATTAGCACATCAGCCCTTTAACTCTGGAGGAGACACTAGCTTCCAAGGATGAAAGCAAATCTATCTTTTGTTCTGGAGGGAAATACTGTCTCCATCTTCCAAGGCTTTCATTATACAAAAATCTTTGAAAGGGTATTCTGAAAAGAGGTTGGAGAAGGCAGGGCTCGGAGTACCTTCTGACATGTGCCGCACTCCATGTAAGATGATTCTATCAATCTGACGGACCTGCTCACATTTTAATATGTATTTTGGTGTTCCTCCCAATCAGAGGCAATGATTTTCCAAAGCTGATGCCCTTAGAATTGAAGTTTGATTAGTGCTGTAGTCTGTGATCAGACATGAATCTAAGCTACTGGCCACATATGGCATTGAACCAACAACCTTGGCCTCAGTTAACTGAGCTAGAAACCATTTACTGGATTAAACTGGATACTGGAAGCAATCATGAATTCTTCCATTGCTTGCCCTGATCCTTAGTCTCTCAACCACTGATCCCATCAGCACAAGTCTCATATGAAGCCACCTTCTACAGCCTTATTCTTTTGCCCTAGTTCCTGTCCTCCTCTGACCTGGTGAGGTCTATTGCAATTGTGTTCTCACTTACTCTTCTCTTTCCTTATTGGCTCCTCTTTTTCCAGTTTTGTCAAACTCTAATCCACCAATCATAGAGCTGCCAGAATAAACTTCTAAAACACAAATCCAGGCATGCCATTGCTATTACAAATAATCTACACTACCCCACTGACCTCTGGATAAATTTCAAACCTCTTAGCACAGGACATCTGTCTTTCCATAATTTTACTCCTGATTAAAACTTTACGCACAACACTCATTTATTCCATCTTACTCTTCCAGCGCTTCCATTTGTAAAAGAGAGAGATAGTATCTATCTCCCAGGTTGCCGTAAGAATTATATGGGTTAATGCATGTAAATTGAATGGGATAATAGCTCATAATAGTTCAAGAAGTGTCCTGAGAAGAGTAATTATTTAGCCACCCCAAACTGCAACCCGTTTCTCCAATACATCAGATCAACCATTTTCTGCTTTCTGCAGACTTTTTGGATACTTTACTTGGATGCTTGACTCTGCTCATTACATTGCCTGTAATATTGCCTCCCTCAACATTCCAGTTCACTTTATCTACTGAAGGTTAAAATCTTGGAGACAGGGTTTTTATTTTATCCATGTTTGGATTCTCAAGACTATCACATTGTTCAGCACATAAAGGATATTTAATAAGTATTCATTAAGTAGTGGTCTGCCATTTCTATTAGGAACACCCTGTAACCAGCAGATTTTCCCATGGCTTTGTAGCTGTAACCATTACTTACAGATCTTTGGCTATCTTTGTCCGCCTTCCTCTCTCTCAGGCTCATGTAGTTCCCCTGCTCAGAATCCCTATAGTTGCTGAATGTCACATTGTACCCCCAACCCCCCACCACCACCGCTGGGGCTGGAAGCATTATTACAATGAAGGATAAAGGAGTCATATTTGTGTTCTTTCTGATTTTGAAATCTATCAGGCAGACTTCTGCATGCTTATTTTTTAGTTAGTCCAGAAACTCAATGTAGAAATATCTCACCTTATAAGATCCATTTACTTGGGATTTATGTGAAAGGAAGGTGCTATTTCTTTGCTGCTCTATTTTGTCTCACCACCCCTTCTTGTTAGTTTTCATTTCTGTATGTAATTTCCATGTAGATACTAGAAGATAAAGCCAGAAACATATTCAAGGAATCTTCTATGTACTTAGATATTATCTTTTAAGAGTGAGTGATTCTGATCACTTTTTTAAGGTGGTATCCACCAGCTTTCTCCTTTGCAAAGCTACTGTTTCTCATTTTATAATTAATAAGCATTTATACAGAGATATTTTGAGATTGTGTAAATATTCTATTTATTATGAAAATTTTACTCACTGACTTAGTATTAGCTGGTAATTCTTGTCTGGATCAACTATTGCTATGATGGTTGCAAAAGTGGCAATTTTCAACCTTACTTCATGTCCCTTATATGATGCAGTACAAAGGATAAAACATCACATATGAATGTTTCCACCACAAATGTACATCTTTAATTTAATCTAAGAAAACATCAGACAGGCCAAAATTAAGAGCATTCTGTAAAAGAAAAGGTCTCTAATCTTAAAAATACCAATATCATGAAAAAAGGGAAAGACTGAGGAACTGTTACAGATTAAAGAAGCCCTAAGAGACACCACAACTAAATGCCTTATGTGATTTTGGACTGAGAATTGTATGAAAAACATTTGCTATGAAGGTATTAGTCAAACAGTGGGCAAAATTGGGATATTGACTATAGATTAAATAATAATAGTGTATCAATGTCAGATTTTGCAGATGTAAGTACATTGTGGTTATGTGAGGAGAATATTGCTGCTTAAGAAATACATAATAATTATCAAGGAGTAACAGGGAATGATATTGTAGACTTATTCTCAAATAGATCAGGAAAAACAGTATGCATATGTACAACTAAAGCAAGAACGATCAGGCGAGTGCACCAAAATGTTAACAATGGTTGAATCCAGATAAAGGGTCCATGGGAGCTCTTTGTGTTATTCTTGCAACTTTTAAGTTTTAAATTATTATTTTTTAAAGTTAAACTGTTACCCTGCATGAAAAAAATGTATGATTTTTATAACATTGGACATTTATTGCTATTGAATATGATATTATTTGAATATGATAAGGCTTTCTTAAATTCCATGTAGAAGTTTGTTCTTTTGATTTATATTTCTTAACTTCAAGGACCTTCTCTCTAACATATTCTCCAAGTGCAGAGAAACTCCTGATAAAAACAAACAAACAAAGAAATAAAAAACAAAGTAGGTGAGGATTTACAGTAAGGGACACCAAAATTAATGATACAAATAGACCTTTGGAAACCTGTAGCATCAATAATTGCAATTCATGATTTAAGAGTATCTCTATAAATATAGCTCTCTTCACATTTCCTTAGCAGTTTGTGGTCACTGATCTTTTGTGTAAAAACTATGTAATTTTTGGGGCTTAGCTTTTTTCTGTTTCTGTTATATCTGTTTCTTCTTGCATTCATGATTTCTCAAAGGAGCATCCGATTGAGTTACTTAGTCATCACCTAATGTTGAACACTACACTTAGTCAAAGTTCTCACACATTATCATAGGCTGTTTGACCTTCATATTTTGAGCTGAGGATCTCTATTTGCTATGCATCAGAGTCAACTAAACTTCACATTTGCAGTAGCCTCAACACCAGAGATGGTATTTTATGTTACATCATGAATTCATGGTCTAATGAAATGTGTATCCTGTCTGTAGAATACAAAGAAAAGAAACCCATGAGAAAGGAACCACTTTCTTTAAAGAGAACATTTCCTTCTCCCTCACCTGGGTCTGTCTAGGGATATAAGAATTGGTTAAATCCTAACTGGTTAAGTCTATAGATCCTCCACAGAAATGAAAACCAGTAGTACTTTTTTAAGCCATAGGTTAGGTGTCAGAAAAGTATGGTCATTAAAAATGAATAAAATCCTGTCATTACTGGCAGCATGGATGAGCCTGAAGGGTAGTATGTTAAGTGAAATCAATCAGGCACAGAAAAATAAATACTGCATGTTCTCACTCATATGTGAAAGCTAAATAATTTGATCTCATAGCAGAAAATAAAGTGATAGTAACTAGAATCTGGGAAGTATAGGAGAGGGGGTGGATATAGAGAGCTTGCTTAATGGATACAAAATTATAGCTAGATAGGAGAAATACATTCTCGTGTTCTATAGCACCTTTGAGTGGCTATAATTAACAATTATTTATTCTTTATTTTCAAAAAGCTAGAAGAGAATATTTTAAATTCTTTAACACAAAGAAATAATAACTGTTTGAGGTGATACATTAATTACCCCAATTTGACCATTACATATTGTATACAGGTATTAAAATATCATAATGCACCCTATAAATACATACCATTATTGTATATTTTATTGTATATTGTAAAAGTAATAAAGAAATAAAAAGTAAAAATAGTAAAAGAAAAAAAAAAAAGGAGGAAGAAAGAAGAAAGGAAGGAAAGTCACTTGTGCCATGAAGTTTGTGAAGTTTGCAGTCAAAGAGATTGGTTCCAATTCCAATTCCCATCACTTATCAGCTATATGGATCTGGAAAATTAACACGTCTTCACCTTAGTTTCTTCATTAGTAAAATTAAGGAGGCAACAATAGCTTTTTGGAGGGTGAACTGATCCTGGGAGGGGGTTGTTATGAAGATTAAATAAAATGATGTGTATAAAGCCTCTAGCATAATGTTTGGCACTTAAGTAAAGGCCAATAAAAGATAAAGGGTGTTAATTGTTAGAAAATCTGCTTTAGAGCCACTGACCATAGACTGGCAAATTAGTTTACTGAAAAAAACCTTCATATGTTGCCAGTAGTGGTATGAAATGAAGCATTCTATTTCATTCAACAAGACAGAATATTTGTTAACCTTCCATTACAGTAGTCATCATGCTCCTAGTAAGATAAATAGAGATTTCTCTTTAAGTCTCTTTTTCTTCATCTTCTCTTGACACACATGAAAGATGTATTCCTGAGTAAAGTTCAATACTTGTAAAGACAAGTAGAGCGAAAGTATTTTTCTTTGGAATAGAAGGATGAGGGAAATTATTACATCAAGGCATTTGTAACTACAGTTGGTTAATTTATGATTAGTTTTTGAATATAATAATCTCTTAAAATTTGACAACTCTGGCTCCAAGGGATAGGAGATGCCATAGCATCCAGTAGACATGATATTAAGAGCCACAAAATAAGTTTCACAATCCCTGCAGATAAATAGGAATAACCCTTACCCAGACCTGACACTTTCCACTACACTCTAAATGCGGTTATACTACATGCAGGTTCAGTGAAGGAAGACCTTTAATTTAGGGAAGTATGTAGGGAAAGGAAAGATGCATTTCATTCCTATTCCCAATCATTTTCATGCTGCAGTACCTGACAATGCCCAGCTAATATAGCACATGGAGGGATTATTATTAATATACCAATCATGGTGCACTGAAATTAATAAAGTATCTAAATAGCCAGAACCATTTCAAACTCAAATACAGAACAGAGCTGAGTCTGGGACTATTTGTGGGTCCTTGTCAGTGAGAAACACCCCTCTGGTAATAATCACTCTTCAGGAACAAAATCTCAATGTAAAGAAGTCACATTATAACATAGCTGTGACATTGCAGAGACTATGAGAACCCTTATTACTATTGAAGAAAAATTCTGGTGAATTAAAAGAATTTATATAGCCGAGTGCGGTGGCTTGCACCTGTAATCTCAGCTATTTCAATTGATACCAAGAGTTTGAGACCAGCCTGGGCAACACAGCAAGTAAGAATTATCTCTTTACAAATAATTTTTAAAAGATTATCCAGGAATGCTGGCCATGCCTATAGCCCCAGCTACTTAGGAGGCCAAGGTGGGAGGATCACTTGAGGCCAAAAATTGGAGACCAGTCTGGGCAACATAGAGAGATCCTATCCTAAAAAATACACTAAATAAATAAATAAATAAATAAATAAATAAATAAATAAATTTATATAGCTGTGAGTATAAAGATATTTGATGAATTAAATAATATCAATTATTTTGCTTTATTTTTACAAATCTTAACATGTCATAAGTTTTGAAAATTTGTTGTTAATCGATTTTTTAAGTCATGTGTAAATTAATAAAACAATATCAATTTTGTTGAATTGGCATTTGTTATCACCAATGAAATTAACTGGATTTTTTTTGCAACAAATTTGTAAATTTCTTGATTATACATGTATTTATCTGTGAAATCACAAGTGAGGTCTGCAGTAGATCCTTTTTTTTTTTATTGTTAAATCATAGCTGTGTACATTAGTGCAATGACCTGTAACCATTCTAAGATGCACCATAGATGTGGCCCCACCCATTACCATCCCTCCACCAAAACCTCCCCTCTCCCTTCCCCTTCCTTGGCCCTTTCCCCATAGTCTTGTGGTATAGTTGGGTTATAGCCTTCATGTGAAAGCTATAATTTAGCTTCATAGTAAGGCTGAGTACATTGGATACTTTTTCTTCCATTCCTGGGATACTTTGCTAAGAAGAATATGTTCCAGCTCAT
>CAUYPK010039354.1:0-12524 GCA_963574355.1 Loris lydekkerianus | reverse complement strand
GAATGTAAATGTCTTAGCACAATAACTAAAAAAACGCCAGGAAGGCTATGTCAACCAGTGTGATGAAAATGTGTCAAACGGTTTATGAACCTAGTATATGATGCCCCATGATCATATCAATGTACACAGCTATGATTTAATTAAAAAATAAAAAAATATAAAAAAATTAAAATAAAATAAAACCATTAGTTCATGCAAGTGAAAAAAAAAAAAAAAGAATGCAACTGAAAACAAGTTTTTGTTTTGTTTTTTAGAGTTGGAAAGTCATTTACCTAAAGTCTCACCCCTTGCAGAGATATTTCAATTTAAAGTAATTAAACTAATACAATTTAAATCAATAAAGTGATCAGGGCTGTATGAAAAAATTTTGTGAGCAAGTCTTTCCAGGGGGGTGGGGGGACATTGGAGGTGTAAGCCGGGGATGGAGCTGGAAATGGGGGCTCTGGGAGGAATTCAGGGGAAAAAGCCTGGAATCTGAAGCCCTCTCTAATGGGCCAAGACCATGCTCCAGGAGCATTTTCTACATGACATTTTGAAAGAAAGAGAAAAATAGACTTTTACTAAGAAAAACTGCATAATTTGAATTCCATTGGTGACCTTTAGCTTTCTACTCTGCTGTCAGGATAGCTCAAAGACCTTAAAGCCTAATAAAAAAGGCCAAAATATTATAATATTTTCTACCAAAGATGGAGCGAACACAGCTTACACTGAGTTTTTTTTTTTTTTTTTTTTAAGAAAAGTTATTACATTTTGCTATGGAATACAAAATAATTTAAGTAGGATATAAGACGGAAGTACCAAGAAATTCTTCTCTTTATGTAAAAAAAAAAAAAAAAAAAGGTTTCTACTTTTAAAAAGTCAAGATTTTATTCTTATTTCTCTAGTTCCTCCAAAAATTGTTTTTTAGAAAGCTACTTAACATTTCTTAAACTTGCTTTTTAAAAGTGATACCTTTGAGAACTGAGTTCAGGGTTCTCAAATGTCTCTTCGACCATTTGGTGCCAGGAGAGAAAATCTTCTCACTCTAAAAAATGATTTTTTAATGACACTCTCACAGCTCATTTTTAAATAGCCTCTTTCCATTTCTGAGGAATTGCTTTGGAGTTCAAACAAAATGAGTCATCCAGGAAAGAAAAATTCACAAGCCATTTTTATGCGTTATCCAGAGCAGAAATTTAATTTAATGACACTGATATAGAAGAGCTCCTTCACGCAGCAATTTAACAGATCTGTTCCTTTACTTTTATGACAGCAAGGTGGTTCTGTTATCTACACAGATGAAATAACAATGAATGGTAAATGGTCGTGCGTGTCTGTAAGTGTGGGAAGGGGGTGCAGGTGCCCAGGAAAGGGGATACACCTAATGTCACGGGGACAAATTACTCTGTAATGTAACCAAGGGGATTTCTTTAGGATCCTTCCTCCTCTCCTAGCTCGTATGGCTGCAGTCTCAATTTTCCATAGCTTCTTCCTCACCCTCTGCCTCTTGATTTGAAGCATTTTCCTGTGGGGAAATGGAGGGCAGCAAATACAAACCTGAGAGGAAGTTAGGATTCCATTCAGAGTTCAAACTGGTTAGTTATCCTCCCAAGTATCTGCAGAGGCTGTGGGGACAGAGGCCTGATCTAGGTCCCAGTGAGGCAGTTCTGCCTCGACAGCCCTCCCCTTAATGCAGGTGGAAGGCCTCAGCCCCCAGCTGCTCAGCCCCCCTACTGAGGTGGGAGAGGGACATCTGAGTAAAATCCAGCAGTTTAGCACACAGAGGATACCAGCAGATATTAGAAGGGACTAAAGGGATTAAAAAATTACCCTGGAGCAAGACAATCTAGCCTGAAGGCTGAAGCAGTAACCATTCCTCTCCCAGCCATCTCCCATCCCCTAACTCCACTTTCTTTGTTACCTATTTAGCTCTGCCCTGGAGAATTGTTCAATGATTTAGTGCTTCCTCCCATTTTCTTTTCTTTTCTTTTCTTTTCTTTTCTTTTCTTTTCTTTTCTTTTCTTTTCTTTTCTTTTCTTTTCTTTTCTCTTTTCTTTTCTTTTCTTTTCTTTTCTTTTTTCTTTTCTTTCTTCCTCATTTCTTTTCCTTCCTTCCTTCTCTCTCTCTCTCTCTCTCTCTCTCTCTTTCTTTCTTTCTTTCTTTCAGAGAGTCTCACTTTGTCGCCTTCTGTAGAGTGCTATAAAGTCACAGCTCACAGCAACCTCAAACTCCTGGGCTCAAGCGATCCTCTTGCTTCAGCCTCCCTAGTAGCTGGGACTACAGGAGCCCGCCACAATGCTAGGCTATTTTTCATAATCAAAAGACCACCCCCATGATTGAGTTTTGAGACTGTTAACTCTTTGCTTTGTCATTCTATACACACATGCCCTGAGAATGGGAACCAGGGTGACACCTGTCTGCCTGCCACACGCTGACACCAGGCCCTCTCTTGGGGTCTCAGTGGAGTTTTTCACAAAAACTCTCCTCTTACTGCACTGTTCTCCCTAGCTCTCCAATCTAGGTGGGTAGGAAGTCCCTCCTGGGGCATTCTCAGTCCACCCTGCTGGGGCTCCTTCCTGCAATGGTGCACCTACTTTGAACTGTAAGTTTGTAGAAATCATTTAGGATTCACAAGGACAACTTACACCTTTAGGCTAAGTGGCAGTGCTGTTTTATGGACTCGTCATGCCATTTTGAAAAGAAACTCCTCTGTGGTTCACTCCTTTACTCCTTCATGGGACATGGACCTATGGCCAAGAGATAATGGGCTTCTACAGCTCCCGCTCCCTGGCTACAGTGCTGACTCTGGAGCTGGGCTGACCAGCAGGTTGGTCCCCCATTAAGGCCTGCTTTCTAGCTGTGTGTCTCAGGAAGCAGAATCAGACAGATTTTTGAGGAAAGTACCGTTCCAGGAAACATGACTATACCACAGTGAATCCTTTACAAAGGCCATTTCATCAGTGCAGTGAGCTCCCGGATTCACCCTCACCACCCTCACAGAGGAGGCCCACACTTCCACAGACCAGTGAGATTCATAAGTCATGAGCAAATGATCTCTCCACAGGTAGTGGAGGCTTCAGTGCCTTCTTGGAATCTACTAAAAACAGAAAGAAAAAAAAAGAGGAGAGCATAGATTGGGTGGTTTAGCTACCATCAGTTTTCCTCTGCCCGTTGCTGTCATATTTACTTTCCTTGTCTTGAGATGCTTTAGTTGGGAAGGATCAGATGGCTTTTGAAAACCCATGATACCAGTGAAAAAGTAATTAAAATATGTATAACAGTGGTGGC
Source organism: Loris lydekkerianus (assembly GCA_963574355.1). NCBI lineage: Eukaryota > Metazoa > Chordata > Mammalia > Primates > Lorisidae > Loris > Loris lydekkerianus. The sequence goes on along the minus strand of CAUYPK010039354.1, from coordinate 9,257 downwards.
TAATATCAACTGAATCTGAATAGGTCTTTCATGCTTTGAATCCATCATTTCATTTAATCCTCATGCCACTGTGGAAAAAGGTACCTTTTTTTTTTTTTTTTTTTTTTTCATTTTACAGATGAAGAAACTGAAGCTTAAAGAATTCCCTTACCATTCCAATTATATACTGCTATGTAACAAACCACCCCAAAATTAGTAGTTTAAAACATAATTATTGGGGGGAGGTTTGATAGAGGGAGGGTAAATGGCAGGACCACACCTGTGGAGCATATTGCAAGGGTACAAGTCAAATATGTCAAGTGTAGAACATAAATGTCTTAAAACAATTATCAAGTAAATGAGGTGAAAGCTATGTTGATTGGTTTGATGTAAGCATGTTAGATTGTCTAAAAAAATCAACACATTGTACCCCACATATGCATAATATAGTCATATTTTATGTGTATTTGACTTAATAAAAAAATAAAACATAATTATTTAGTTTTCTCAAAAATCTGCCTTTTGGGCAGTGCTTGCTGGAGACAGCCCACCTTTGCTCCAAGTAGTGTCAGCTACGGTGACTCCATGGTAGGGGACATGAAGGGTGGGGGCTAGACTCATCTGAGGCTCACGTACCCCCATGTCTCATGGTCAATGCTGGCTATAGTGAGTTTCTTGCAACGAAGGCCTACCAGTGACTTCTCCATGGGCTGCTTTCCCTCCTCAGATTATGGCGGGTGGGTACCAAGAGTGAGAATCCCAAGGGACAGAAAGTAAAAGCTTAGAAATTGGCACAGTGTCATACGCATAGTGTTCTATCAGTCACAAAGCCAAGACTGAAGCAGAGAAGACAAAGAAACCCCACCACTTGATGAGAGAAATGTCAAAGGATTTGGAAGCCGTGATTTAGAACTATCACACTTAACAGCATCATGTAACTGTGAGTGGAGATGCTTAGACTCAACCCTGGGCTTCATAACTTCAAAGTTTTTCTTCTTAATCACTTTTCTGAATTATCTTAAAAACTGATTTTATACTAAGGAAGGAGAACATTAAAAAAAAGAGTTGTGTGGACACTCCTAGAAACACACCTCACAGAATTCAGCTTAAACAGTGTTTAGGTGTCCACTACACGTCCCACCTCTTTCTCTTCATTTTACAGATCTAGATGTTCAAGCACCAGCTGCCACTTGACATGGCCATTAGCCAGTCACAGCATGAGGACCTGACCCCAAGCCAGTCCTTCTCCACTGTGTCTCTGCCTGGGTGTCATGTGGTACACGGTGCTTCCTTTTCCCACTATGACTATAAGTAATTTTTTATCCAAATGACTGACATTTACATGGATATTTACAATATTCCAATGTTTTCATCTAGGATGCCTTTCCTGGCCAACTGAAACAATTCTGTAAGATGAGGCAAAGACTTTGAAGGCCAATTAAGAAAAATCAAACTGCTGGTTCTTAGTCCTTGCAATACTAAGTCAGAAAGGCAACTATAAATCATACATCAATGAACAGCATGGTGGTGGGAAGACGACAGAGGAAAATTGGAAGTGAGTAGGACGATGCATGGTGGGCAAGGCCAAGAGTGGTGGGTAACATGTACAGACGCTTCATGGTGCATCTCCCAGAATGTCTGATTCTGGCACCGAGTTTATTCCCACTGTCCTAGATCAGGCCTCATGACCCCTGGCATCACACCACTGTGAGGTAAGTCCTATTATTAATCCCCTGTATTAGTTTTCTAGGGCTGCCATAAAAAACGCCACAAACTAAGTGTCCCAAAACAATAGAAATTTATTCTCTCATACTGCTGGAGGCTAGAAGTGCAAAGGGAAGATGTAGGTTGGGCTGTGCTTCCTCCCTTGCCTCTTTCCACTCTTGTGGTTGCTGGCCATCCTCAGATTTCCTTGGTTTGAAGACATACCACTCTCCGCTCTATCTCATCATCACATGGCACTCTCCCCAATTTCTCTCTTCTTATGAGGATGCTAGTTATTGGATGAAAGTCCACTCTAATCCAGTATGATCTCATCTTAACTTGATTATATCTGCAAAGACCTTCAATAAAAGAGATTCTGGAAAGATAGGAATTTTGAAACCCAGGACATGCTCCTTTTGGAGATGTAGAGACAGATTGAAGTTCATATTGCTAAGAAATTGTACCAAATCATTCAGAGGAACATTTGGAATTTGAAACCAGGTCTTCTGGCTGGGTGCAGTGGTTCACACCTGTAATCCCAGCACTTTGGGAAGCTGAAGTGGGATGATCCCTTGAGCTCAGGAGGTGAAGACCAGCCTGAGCTAAAGAGAGACCCACATCTCTATTAAAAGTAGAAAAATTAGCTGAGCATGATGGTGGATGCCACCTCTGTAGTCCCAGCTACTTGGGAGGCTGAGGCAGGAGAATCGCTTGGGCCCCCAAGAATGAGATTGCTGTGAGCTAGGCTGAGCCCATAGCACTCTAGCCTGGGAAAACAGAGTGAGACTGTCTTAAAAACAACAACAACAACAACAAACAGGTCTTTGACTCCAACCCTGTCTTGTTTTCACTATGCCATAAAGTATGAAGGAAAGTTTTATGATGTAACATGATTTCATTTGATCCCCCACATGAAGCCTATAAAAAAAGACAGCATGTGTATTATCTATATTTTTGCAAAAGGAGAAAAATTACTTCCTTGAACTTTCTGCTCCTTCTATTTGTTCCCATGGCAACTGATTATGTCTTTTATAAGAGTTAACACTTTATTGTATTTGCCTGATTATTTACCAAACGCAGAGAAAAAATAGCAGTGGTGGTGGCGCTGGTGAGATGGAGACAGAGGCAAAGGGTCTTGCCTGGGTCTCAGGGATTAGATGCAAAGTTTGGACTTGAACTTCTTTTTAGAGGCCATGACTTCATCATACCTTGCCTTCTCAAAGAATCAGGCATCTCACCCTCGGTTCCGGCAACTTCATCCGTTGTTCTCATGAGGCGTAATGCCCTGGATTTATGAACATTTTAAGGTCCAGCAAAATATTTGGGACCTGGAAAAATATTATTAGTTATAAGACAATAAACCATTAGAAAACTATTTTAATTAAATAATGATAAAATATAACATGTTAACCAAACCACTGCAATAATTCTTACAGAAATGATGATGCAAATGGGATTTAATCTGTGACCTTCCTATGTTTTAACTGATTTATTATAATAGGCGGAGCAGGGGTCTCCAAAAGTAAGAACATCTTGGGCCTACAAAGATCCTACAAAAAAGCCCCAATGACTAAATTAAAATCAACCCCACTTATGAGGATCAAAACAAACAATTTTCAGATTAAGTCTGGCATAGGAGAAAGAAAAGCGTGAACAGTTCTTTTTTCTTTCCATCACAAGCAAAGCTGCTTCTTCTGGTTATATAACTGTCTGAGTCAGGATCAGTAATGCAGCATTTCGTGAGGTCATCATGTACTATTTGTGGCTGACTTAATCCCAGTCTTCCTCGGGGGACAGGCCTAACAGAGAGATGCTTCATCTTGATGTTTTTCCTGTGCAATTTTTGATCCAATTACCTTTTAATCTTTGCTCCAGTGTGCTGGGCAGGCAATTTAGCAGCCAGAGCCCTTGTCTACCATGACAATTAGTACAAGACACGATAGAACTGACAATATTTGAAACCAAAGACAGTGATTCTGAACAAGAGAGAGCTTTATGATTTCCTGTTCTCTCTGTTCTTGATAACACCCAGATAGCTAAAAGAACAACTAGATTTTAAGGATGTTAACAATTTTCTTAGCGAGAACTAATTTCAGTTACAGCCCCTCCTATACTCCCACCCGTGGAATGAAAGTCTTGTTATTCTTCTTTTGCCTCGAACATTTTCATAATATTCAAAGTAGATCCCCAAACATCGATAAGATGACACAGTTTCTATATGGGGGAATCTTATGACTCTTGTTGGCAAAGAGAGTTTATTTTATTTTACGAAGTAATAGCCTGGGAGGTAAAGTGACTCTGTGCTTTTCTCACTATTTATAAGCCTTCTAGTGGCTCCTATCTAATTCTGCTTTCACCAGGCTGTGACTTCCTTACCCCCCTCCTTAACGTCTTCAGCCCTTCGTCCCTCCACTCTGCTCTGCAGACCCCTCCCCTGCTTCAGTCCTGGTGTCTGCCAGCTGCTTCTGCACAGGTTCAACCCAGTATCACCACAGAATTCAACTCATTCTCATGCTGCTGCACAGTTACCACTTGCATCTGCCTTGGGGAATCTTGCTTCTCCTAAATCATTTTATTTATCTCCCATCAGAAGCTCACTCGATTCTGAGAGCATGCTCAAAATGCCCTCTCCAAGTCCTTATCCCAATACTCATTGTCAACAAAATACCCCAATGACCGGGGCAATTACCTTATCAATACCAGGTCTGAGCCATGTCAAGTCTCCTTCCCAATTTCCAAACAGAAACCTAGAGCCGCACCTCTCCCTTCAGTCTTGGGGGAAAAGGTGACACACATCTCCTCCATCGGAGGACCTCCCCTCCATCCCCCTCTTTCCACCGCCTTCTCTATGCCAGGCACTGAAGTTGTCACCAAATAAAATACAGATTCCTGGTGAAAGGGCAGCAAGAGAGACAGACGAGAGAATGAACACGTCCTGCCCAGTACACGTCATCTTGCTTTTTTTCATTATAAGAATATCTCCTCTACAGCACTTGCATCAGAAAAATTGTTTCAGAGAAGGTGATAACTGGGCCAAACCAGGAAGGAGGAGAAAGGACTAGCCTGGAGGGAAAAGGACAAAGAACTGTCCCCTGCAGGGCCAGCAACAGTTACAGTGGCTCGGAGTCATGAAAACAAGAGGAGCATAGACCTGAAGCTGAGTTATGCAGGTGGGTACAACAGTGTGACATCGGACGTGGACACAAGGATCAGACTCTAAAATACGGCCTAGACACTAACGTTTTTGGATTTTTATACTTAATAGCACTGGGAAGCCAATAAAAGTTTGTAATCATGGAAGGGACCAATCACACTGGCAGATTTGAATGCTATGTGGTAGATAGATTGCAGGGGCTAGATCTTGGGGCTTGTACCACAAGGTGACCCCTGAATAAACTTACAGTGACCCAGGCCAACAAGGACAACAGGGTGAACTTGTTCATCACTGCTGTCGAGTGGCAGTGACAGGGTGACCTTCTGATGTGCACCAACACTGGTAAACCTCAGGCACTGCTCTCTGCAAAATCTCTGGTATGAATGTGGCCCCATGGAGGAGGGAGTTGAGAAACTGGCCATCTATTCATTTACTCATTTTACTGGGGTGTGCCTTCAGAGGAAAGGAAAGAAGGCTGTTGCCTGGTCTAATTTCCTCATGTACTGAATCTCCAGTTATGCAGACTGTTAATACATGGTACGAGGAAGAGGCATTGTCTTCAGAACGTCCCTGGCTAAAGTTTTACCTATGATAAGTAAGTCTGGAATTTTTTGGCTTTGTAAAGCCTGGCTTTCTAGAGAACATCACATAAGCTCAGCTGCATCAGGGTATAAAAGGAGAGAGTTCATAATTGGAATATTCTCGGGGCATGAGTGACCCCACGAACCTCACTTAGAGACCTCACTTGTTACTGTGCGTTGGAGGAGGTACATGTTTGTTGTGGAGAGGACCTGTTCAGTTACCCCTGTTCTAGGCCTTTCCCTGCTTTCCTTGAGACCTGTGATGGCCCATACCCTTCACATTAATAGCAAAGCTTCGTGTCTGTTAAAATTTGTGAGTTTAATTTGACACCAATCCTGTTGTTCTATGAGAGAAGAACTAAAAATGCTATTTATTAATCCTACTATTTGCCTAGTTTTAGCCACAGAATGGTTTGATCTGGGTGAAAAAAAGATTATAATTACATGTTCTGGTTTTACGTCTGGTATATTTGGTCAAATCAATGCTTTTTATCCATTTTAGGTATTTTTGATTGATCCATTCAATTGAATTTGAATTTTTATCCACACATCTATCAAACTAACCTCTACTAACTTGGGCTAGGGAAGGCACTTTCTGTCACTCTCCTAATCCTCTCCCCTCAAGCCTAATTGGTCCTCAATACATTACCAGTGTAAATGGAGTGCATATTAGGGCGTGCCTTCAGGATTTTGTTTTCCATGTCTCTACTGGAAGGAATTGTGTGGATTAGAATAAAAATATCTGCTGGAAAAAAAATTCCCTTCTATTTAAAGCAAGTATAGGCACTACTTTAAATCCACAGGATAAAGCAAGTAAAGCTATGCTTTCTTCTGCAGGGCAATTTAGGTTAGCAGTAAAGCAATTACTGCCTGTAGCAGAAGAAAGCTGTCCCCACAAGTATGCAGCTGGGGAGCTGTGAATTAGCTTTTCAGCACCTTGAAGCATAAGTTAGAGAAAGTTAATGGCTCTGCTTTGAGAATAATAAGAAAAGCCTGGGGTTAGATTAAGTCCCTTTCTTCACAGTAATTTTGCACATTTTAATAATTAGTAGCACATAAATATTTATGATATCACAATAAAGAGGCACATTTGGGGGGGAATGTTCCATCATGGGCATATTCTGTTCATGGTTGTCTGTGACAAGCAAGAGCCCCCTGTCCGGCAGGGACTCTTTCTCAGTCCAGGCTTTCCTAAATCAATGCGTATGGCCTGGGAGAAGTTAGGCCACTGCAGAAATGTTAGCCTGGCAACCCTAGACCTAAAATGGGATGCTTATCTTAAACTACACGTGCATGTTACAAAATAATGCTGTGGTGACCTTCTTAGTATATTTTTAAAGATAAGAGAGTATCTCTGATATTATCTGTATAAGAAGTTTTCAAATATTAATTCATACAGGATTCACTTGGGCTTCATTCCCTGGTACTGATCCATCCAGGAGGTCTGTAGATCTTTCTGCACAATCCTTGCAATTTTTCTGTAAATTTGAAAGTATCAAAAATTATTTATTTAAAAAATATAATGCCAAAACATCACAGGCAAATTAAATTAGAAACTCCAGGGTAAGACTTAGGCACTGCTATTGTGTTTAGCCCCAGGTGATGGTCATGAACAGCCAAACTTGGGCCACAAAACTGCACAGAGAGAAATTTTCCTGCTAAGCTTAACTTTTGTGTGGTCAGCCCAGTAGTTAGCACTGAAACAATTTGGCACTTCTTATTTTCCAAAGAAAACATCTCTTTCAGTTTGGGTTACCAAATGTAGTACCAGGAACTTAAAATGAAAAGGAAAGTAGAAATAGAATAAATTTACATAGTGGCTTTTTAAAATTACATTCCAGAGCACATCCTGAGGTCCATAAAAGTCATCTCTATTCTTTTACAGTCTTTAAAACTTTCCTAGGAGAGAGCAGTGGGGCCTGGAAAGAATTTTGTGACAAACAGAATTTAGGCAACTGGGATAATTCCATGTGAACCTTCTGCCTCTGGGAAGTTATGTGATATGTATACAGAGATCTCTACCTCAAACTGTATACTTTCTGTTCATATTTCTCTTAAGATTCCAATAAAGCTTTTTGACTTTTCCTTACTGAATACACCATAACTTATCAGAATCCACTTTGGATGTATGCAAACTTAATTTCAGTGAGATTTAGAAATATTCCTATACTGTTTTTTCTTCTTTTTGTGCTGTGTTATATAGATATAATACAAATACAGTCATGTGTCCCTTACTAATAAAACTTTGTTTACAAGACAAGATGGTAGGTGGATTTGACCTAGGAGGTGTAGTCTCGTAGTCCTATCTTAAAAGATTCCAACCACTTTTCTCTACAACTTTCAATTCCAGTGAGTACTTATAAGAAATTTCCTAGGCATTTCCATGTTGCTTATTCTCCAATGGCTGACTGAGAAGGTCCACAGGACTGGATCAGGCACATGAGGGGGAAGGCAAGCAGTGGGAACAGCAGGTGCATGTCCTGGCTCAGCGGTGGCATAAAACAAGAAAAGGGAGGGCTGAGGCAGGAGCCAGAAAATAGAAGTAAAAGGGTCAAGTAGAGATATTCTTACCAAGGGGAGATGAGAGGAAAACAACACCAAGGCAGACTCAGGAAACTATTACCAAGGGAAATAGTTGGCTCAGTCTAATGTAAAGGAGAGGCAGTGAGCTATGAACACATCAGAGAATTTACCTCTTTGTATAGCTGGGGCCTACAGCACAGGGAGACTGAGGAAAAGCTTAATCAGTGTTTGTCCAAGAGTATCCAAGCCAGTACCAACAAGGAACACAATCCAACCCTAACGACAGGGAGTCCGATGGTGGGAATCATTAAACAGTCTGTATGCGGAGGATGCCCAACACAAGGAATCACACCATCACAGAAAGTTGAAATACAAAGCCAAGCAGAACCTATAAACAGCCTGGGGTGACGAAGAGGATCTCAGTCTTCAAAACGAGGGCTAACGGAGCAGCAGACACTAATGAAATGAGGAGGGGAACCCCAGGCAGAACTCCAGAGCAGGTCAATGCTGGAAGAGAAAGCGTTACAAGAATGAATGTCTACTGAGAAAAGGAAAAGGTGGGTGGGAATCTTGTCTCTACAGTACTGGGCTCTAGTGCCGGCTGGTAACAAAGGGAGCTGAAGGAGATCCGAGAGATACACACAAGAGACCCATCAGCTGTGACTGGAGCTTGACTCCCAACCTTGCAGGAGATTCTTAATTCTAAAAGTCAGTAAGGATGCTGGTGTATCTTGATAAGTCAGGGCCAAATGCCAGGGGAGAATGAAGCTAACAGGCAAGGGCATTTCATGGATGTACCAAACAGCTGGAAAGGATACAGGTTAAAATACAGTGTAATCACTAAGATCGTGGATTACAGAGTCAGACAATCCTGGATTTAGATATGAACTCAGCCACTGATTGGCTCTGTCATGTATTAGCTTTTTCCATAGACAAGTTATTTAATATATTGAGCCTAAGTTGGGTTGCCTTTAAAATGGGTATAATAATAGCATCTACCTTATAAGATTGCTGTGAGGACTTAATGAGAAAAATATGCAAGTGCTTTGTGTCTATATAGTAACTGCTCAGTAAAGAATAGGCTTTGTTAAGTAATAAGAGAAAAACCAGTAAGGATGTGAGTTTAGGATTCCCTACATTAGTATGTAGTAAAAGTACATCTAGATTTTTTAAAGGCACAAGTGTAGGACAACCAAGCCAATTTTTTTTTTTTTTTTTTTTTTTTTTTTTTTTTTGGAGGGTGGCAAATCTTTTGCCCCCGGCCTGTGTGGTTTTGCAGCAGGCTAGGTCAATGCTGCCTCAGTCCCCGGGGTTCA
>CAUYPK010039353.1:0-19095 GCA_963574355.1 Loris lydekkerianus | reverse complement strand
TGTTCCATTCCATTTTGCATTACGTTTGAGAAGTTGAGGGTCAGAAACATTAAATGTTTGCCCCACGATTGTACAAATAATACACTGGATATATTTGAAACCAGGTCTATCTTTCTCCAATTTTTTTTTTTTTTTTTTTTTGGCCGGGGCTGGATTTGAACCCACCATCTCTAGCATACGGGGCCGGTGCCCTACTCCTTTGAGCCACAGGCACCGCCCTCTTTCTCCAAATGTTATTGCTGCCTTTCAGGATTAATATCACAGGAGGAAATTTGACAGGAATATATGGATTTTTTTTTTTTTTTTTTTTTTTTGAGACAGAGGCTCAAGCTGTCACCCTGGGTAGAGTGCTATGGCATCACAGCTCACAGCAACCTCCAACTCCTGGGCTCAAGTGATTCTCCTGCCTCCGCCTCCCAAGTAGCTGGGATTACAGGTGCCCACCACAAAGCCCGGCTATTTTTTGGTTGCAGCCGTCATTGTAGTTTGGCGGGCCCGGGCTGGATTTGAACCTGCCAGCTCAGGTATATGTGGCTGGTTCCTTAGCCGCTTGAGCCACAGGCGCTGAGCCTGGAACATCTTTTGATTGGAAAAACCATTAGAGAAAACGCAGGATGGAGAAACAGTATTATTTGAAAAAAGATGTAGAAATTTAGCTTACCACAAACTTTTTTTTTTTTTTTTTTGAGACCGAGCCTCAAGCTGAAGCCCTGGGTAGAGTGCTGTGGCATTATAGCTCACAGCAACCTCAAACTCCTGGGCTTAAGCAATTCTCTTGCCTCAGCCTCCCACAGGTGCCCGCCACAATGCCCAGCTATTTTTTGGTTGCAGCCATCATTGTTGTCTGGCAGGATGCAAACCTGCCAGCACAGGTGTATGTGGCTGGTGCCTTAGCCACTTGAGCTACAGGTGCGGAGGCCTTACCACAAACTTAATAGCAACTCAAATTGTGAGGAGAGGATGTCTCAGGCCAGGTACGAAGAGGTGGGCATTCAGATGGATAGAGACTGCAGTCCTCCATCCTGGGCCACCCCTCAAGAAGGAAGGTAACAGATTACAGAGACTTAGAGACTTAGACTTCTTTGGGGGAGGAGCCGAAAGACTTTTTTTAAATTTTTTTGGAGACAGAGTCTCACTATGTCGCCCTTGATAGACTGCTGTGGCATCACAGCTCACAGCAACCTCAAACTCTTGGGCTTAAGCTATTCTCTTGCCTCAGCCTCTCAAGTAGACAGGACTATAGGCGCCTGCCACAACACCTGGCTATATTTTTGTTGCAGTTGTCGTTGTTGTTTAGCTGGCCCATGCTGGGTTCGAAACTCCAGCCTCATTGTATGTGGCTGGCGCCGTAACCACTGTGCCACAGGCGTGGAGCCAAGACTTGGTCATCCAAGGGCAAAGCGAAGGACCAGGGATTCTAACCTGGGGGAGGGGCAGATCCAGCAACACAGCAGTCATTGTTTTCAAATATCTAAAGGCCAAGTAAACTAGGAATGTTATGTTGCCTCAGAGGCCAGAACAAGAACTAATGGGCAGAACTCATAGGGAACAGATTTTGACTGAACGTAAAGAGAGTCCCTTTAAGCCAAGGGCTGTCCAACAGAGAGACTCCACAAGAGTACCCTTGGGCATGAAGGGGGCTCTAGGGGAAGCTACAAATGAAGAGCTGCTGATTCCTGAATTGATGGGGAGTTGACATTTTCCATCTCTAAGACCTAATAAAACACAGGTCTCCAAGCAAACACTCAGAAAATCAGTTTTCTCCCTCTCTATATTCAATTATGGCAGTGGTTCTCAACCTTCCTAATACCGTGACCCTTTAATACAGTTCCTCATGTTGTGGTAACCCCCAACCATAAAATTATTTTCGTTGCTACTTCATAACTGTAATTTTGCTACTGTTATGAATAGTAATGTAAATATCTGATATGCAGGATGGTCTTAGGTGACCCCTGTGAAAGAGTCATTCAACCCTCAAAGGGGTTGTGACCCACAAGTTTAGAACTGCTGAATTATGGGATTGCAGTGAGTAAAGGTTAAGGGACAGTGATAATTTCAAATATGTTTATGGACAACCCAAAAATATTTTGAAATATTATTTTATGTTTATAATTGTTACATTCTTTCTTTTATATTCAGCACTATTAAATGGTGAGAAGCATTAAATAATGAGGTCTTTTGGAAGGATATTCAGCATCTCAGCAGCCAGACCACCACTTAGGAGTCTCTGCACTTTTCTAGCCTGGATTCTGCAGAGGCCTGAGACAGTGGCATCTACCCCAGGGTCTCCACTGCTCTCTGCATATCATACTCAAGCTGCCTTAGAAGAACAGGCTGTTTGGAGCCATCTGATAAGCAACATTCTTGGCAGAACACCCACCCCTGGTCCCATTGCATGAGGCCAGGGAAACAGTATTGATGTCCAGGATGCTTCATGATCTTCCAAGCACAAAAATTTAGGCAGAGAATGAGTGTTTATAAAAGATCATATGTGTAGGCTCAGTGCCCGTAGCACAGTGGTTACAGCACCAGCCACATACACCGAAGTTGGTGGGTTTGAACCTGGCCCAGGACAGCTAACCTACAATGACAACTGCAACAAAAAATAGCCGGGCATTGTGGTGGGCGCCAGTAGTCCCAGCTACTTGGGAGGCTGAGGCAAGATAATCACTTAAGCCCAAGACATTGAGGTTGCTGTGAGCTGTGATGCCATGGCACTCTACCAAGGGCAACATAGTGAGACTCTTGTCTCCAAAAAACAAAAAAAAACAAAAAATCTGCCTCAGCGCCTGTGGCTCAAGCAGCTAAGGTGCCAGACACATACACCTGAGCTGGTGGATTCGAATCCAGCCCAGGCCTGCCAAACAACAATGACGGCTGCAACCAAAAAACAGCTGGGCGTTGTGGTGGGTGCCTGTAGTCCAAGCCATTTGGCAGGTGGAGGCAGGAAAAACTCTTGAGCCCAGGAGTTGGAGGTTGCTGTGAGCTGTGATGCCACTGCACTCTACCCAGGGCGACAGCTTGAGGCTCTGTCTCAAAAAAACCCAAAAATTCATATGTGTATATAGCATATATGGGTATGAAAACTCTGTGTAACAGAATGGCAATGGTCCTCATGGAAGTATCAACTTAGACGTGATGATACAGTGCATACAATATTCCCCAGTGGGGTGCCAGGATTCATCTGAAGGCCAGTTGCACAGCTCTTGCTCCATTTCCTCCAGGTTAGAATTCCCTGGTCCTTCACTCTCTCGTGGATGACAAAGTCTTTAGGCTCCTCCCCCAAAGGTCTGCCCCCTGTAAGTCTCTGTAGTTGGTCACCTTCCTTCTTGAGTGGTGGCCCAGAATGGAGCACCATCATCTCTGTCCATTTGGACACCCACCCCTGTGTATGCAGCTCGAGACATCTTCTCTTCACAGGACATCCTTCTGGTTAGAACTGACAGGCTCAAGGACCACCTGGGACAGTCACCCTTGATGAGCCTACACCATCATTTTCTACACCCCCAGGGGCTCTGCAGTGGAATTACTCCTCACTAGATGTGCCTGACACTTTGGTCTAGCATAGCCCCTGTTGAGGGATGTTTTTCTTAAGTAGTCTTAAATAAACATGACCATGCTCCAAAAGAGATAAGATTGTGGATCTCTGAGAAGTTATAGAAAGGGTCTGTGAGCCATGGAAAGTCAAGTGGCAGAGTCAGCTGTAGGTTCACAGGTCCCAAGCCAAGGATCATCAAAGTCTAAGGACTTTATTCCACCAAGCTAAGCTCTCTCTCCCTCTCAGAGCCATGACTAGAAGCCACCTAGGAATAAGGAACCCAAGGTAGCTTTCCCCTCCCTCACCCCCCCGCACCCCCCCCAGATCTTCAGGCTGCCTCTGTGAGGCCAGAGCCTCTAATGTAATTGTTTTTACTCAAGCCTTAGCCATCAGACCCCTGGAGGGCTAATTCAATTTCATTCTTTTCAAATTGGATTTCCCCAAACCATCTGCTTCCCCTGTGGAAATGCAGGCTGGATCAGATCTTATCCCAGGGTAGAATCTCCACTACTCTGCAAGGTTCTGAGAGCCAGAGCTGACCTTCAGGCCAGGCCAGGCAGTGAGTGACCCAGTGGGGTTATTCTATCCTACCCTGCAAGGACAGGCACTGGCACACACAGATCTCAGGCTGGTTGTGTTGTCCCACTAACCCTGAGTACCACCCTGGGAGTTAGAGAGATGTATAGTTTATTCCTTGTCCTTAAAACATAGGAGAACTCAGGAGGAACAAAGAAAAGAGTCACCTACCTGCCTTGGACCACAAAACTCAAAGGAGCCCAGAGAAGAAAATCACCCTGGTGAGGAGACAGCACAGAGACCCCGGAACTAGGTCTACATTCAGTTTATGTCTCCGACGGTCGACTAGCAGGATCTTGGGCGTGAGTCTCCTCTTATGTAAATTGGAACTAATGAAATATACCTCACAGGGTAGTTTTTAAAATTATAAGTGGTTTTAGAGCACACATGTTATGAAAACTATGTCTGTATATAGCAGAATGGCAACATGGAAGCGTCAGCTTAGACATATTGGTACAATGGATACAATATTCACAAATGGGGTGCCAGGATTCATCTGAAGACCAGTTGCACAGCTCTTGAAACTTGTTGCTGCGGCGGGAGCTCCCTTGGACGACCGTCCACAAAGAGTCAGGGTTGTTCAATAGGTTGTAGATTGATCAGAGTCATATTTCTAACATGGGAGAATGACACAGCTTCGAATGAGGTTTATGGTAAAGTCATAGTTTTAAGAGTGTAGTACACGTGATAAAATTTCTGAAGCTTCTGACCACAGTGTAGTCAGGTCAGAAAGAAAGTGACAAAAGAAAGTCTGTTAAGAAACATTAGAGAAGGCTTGGCGCCTGTAGCTCAGTGGCTAGGGTGCCAGCCACATACACCAGAGCTGGTGGGCTTGAAGCCAGCCCCGGCCTGCCAAACAACAATGACAACTGCAACCAAAAAATACCCAGATGTTGTGGCAGGCGCCTATAGTCCCAGCTACTTGGGAGGCTGAGGCAAGAGGATCGCTTGAGCCCAAGAGTTTGAGGATGCTGTGAGCTGTGATGCCACAGCCTTCTACCCAGGATGATAGATACTCTGTCTCAAAATATAAATAAAGTTGGAAATCCTCTGAATCTCATGGAAACAAAGCAATGCCATAATATCAAAAGAGACTTAGGAGAAAAATTCTCTCTTCCACCATGTCCCCTGCCTCAGCTACACCTAGAAAAACCTAGACTTAAATTCAGCGGCCACCAACCTTTTTATCAGGCTACTCCCTCATTTCCTCGACTAGTGTCAGGTCCCCCATCCCGTCCCAGGACCCAGATCCCAGACCACCTCCCACAACACCAAAGCACTGGAAAGTGTGATAGTTTGGCTCATGAATGACAAAGCGGCTACCCTCTGGGTTTAAAGCCAAAGTCAGAGAAGGAAGGTAATAGTGCTTCTGTTAACTACAAATCTCTCCTTTCCAGGAGAATATATTTTATCAAACCTTGGCTGACATGAGCAAATGTTTCATCATTCTCTCCATAAAACAGTTAGCTATTAAGTATAGTATAATTTATATCTCCTTTCAATTGTAGTGGTTGGAAATTATTAAATAACCAATGTATAATTAGGGTCTAGCCAAGAAAACAGACTCCAAAATAGGTAATTCATCAGAGAGAATTTAATATCGAAAATTGGTTAAACAAGTGTTGGAGGACTGAAAAATCACCAAGAGAACAAAGAGGTAATGTAGAAATAATAGCCGGAGGAAACAGCTGCCAGCCTCGACCTGGGCAGAGGAAAGAGCTGGGATTGTCTGAGCCTAGAAGCTCAGAGGGGTCCGGCAGAAGGGAATTGGACCTTGAGGAGGGAGTGAGTCCTAGCTGCTGCCTGTACTTCTAGGAGACCTGGATTCTATGCCTCTCAATACTCGAGGCCCTCCCGACTGAGGACTCAGCAATGCAGTTAGTTAAGCAGAAGGGAGCAAAGATCAGAGCTGAGTGAGGAGGAAGGAAGAGCCGACCACACCTCTTCCTAGAGGCAACCCTCCACCCCCAGCAGAGGGAAAGCAGTCCTAACTTGGAATATAACTGGAAACTTTTACAATTGCTTGTGACTAAACATTATAATTCTGGAATTAAGACCATGTTTTGCAATTTGAAGTCACTGTAGGACTTTACCCTCAAAGTGATCAGAAAAGTCTGAAAACTACTACATATCTGCCCTGAGCAAGGGAAGAACTACCCCCAGTGACCACAATTTAGGAGTCACGTGAGACAAAAAAAAAAGTTGCGGGCAGCGCCTGTGGCTTAACGAGTAGGGTGCCGGCCACATATACCGAGGGTGATGGGTTCAAACCCGGCCCTAGCCAAACTGCAACAAAAAAATAGCCAGGTGTTGTGGCAGGTGCCTATAGTCTCAGCTACTTGGGAGACTGAGGCAAGAGAATCACCTAAGACCAAGAGCTGGAGTTTGCTGTGAGCTGTGATGCCACAGCACTTTACCAAGGGCAATAAAGTGAGACTCTGTCTCTAAAAAAAAAAGTTGCTTTAAGGTGGCAACTCAGGAGCCCTACTTGTTAAGCCTTGCACCCTACTTGTTGGGTACAAATATGAAGTTCCTGCCACCTAGCAGAAACACAGTGCATGTCATTTTTCCTGTTGAAACCCAGGGTTCTGACCCCTCCTTCAGTGCTACATCAACTGTAACATAAAAACATTAAAGTCCATCTCAGCAATAAACCATAAAGTTCTCAGTTTCCAGGCTGGGAGAGGCGGCTCACGCCTGTAATCCTAGCACTCTGGGAGGCCAAGGCGGGTGGATTACTTGAGCTCAGGAGTTCGAGACCAACCTGAGCAAGAGCAAGACCCCCATCTCTAAAAATAGCCAGCTACTTTGGGAGGAGGAGGAATGAAGATCACTTGAGCACAAGAATTTGAGGTTGCTGTGAGCTATCATTGCACAGCACTCTACCCAGGGTAACAAAATGAGACGTTATCTCAAAAAAAAAAAAAAAATTTCTCAGATTTTAGGGTTGTCCAAAAGTGACTCTGGGAGCACACTTGGGGTGGCACACAGGAAGAGCTTTTTGTGATTCCCCTGCTCTAAGCAGAAGGAACAGCCCCAAGCTCAGCTTCCCACGGCTGGTGGCTTAACAGGCAACTGCCACCTGCCATGGCTCTGTGCTGGGCTTTTCCCAGAAGCCATCAACATCACCCAATTTAGACTATCTGGCCCACAATAGTCTAGGGACCCTTTCCTTAATAAGACTACTTTTATATTTCCCCTATAAAAAAAGCCAGGGTCTCTTTCCTGCAACATGCTGACTTTGTCTTGCTGACCCTGGCTGGGCTCACCCCACTTACTCTTTTACTGGGGCCGCAGGACATTATGGGGCGGTGGTAGCCGAGATAGGGTCCATCTCGCACAACTGCTCCGCATAAACTCTGGGGAACACACAAGGGTAGACTGACATAGACATTCAAGGTCCTCTATATTCTGGTCTCTTTCTACCTAAATTTATATACCTCTCTACCCGCCATGCAGGCCCCACCCAACTGGTCTCCTTTTGACACAGGAAAGTGATTCTTAGTGGCAGCCACTTGAAGTTCAAGTGGGTCCTTGGCTTCCTGCAAGAATTCAGGTATGAGCTGACAGCATAAAGTGAAAGTGAGGTTTATTTAAGAACTAGAAGTCTATTCCACAGAGCAGAGGCATGTTCTCCCTGCAGAAGAGAACAGCCCTCTGGTTCCTATTTCCTTTCTACTTAAGCAATGGTTTAATTATAGACTAAATAGGGGAGGAATATTCATGGCTGGGGTGGTAATTTCCCGGAATCAGGGAGACACCTTCCAATTCTCTACCATCTTGGGTCTAACTGGCTGGAACTTGCCCATCCTGTTTTGATCAGGGTAAATTTGAAACTTTCTTTTGAGACTTCCTGACTCAGGCAATGCTGTAGCATTTATACCTAAAGCAGTTAGGCATATCTGCCAGTTCCCTGTCTCACTTTGCATTGATTCTTTACCTTAACACCCACTGTGCTCACCTCCACCCCTGACACCCTCCCTCTCTTCCTCACCTAGTCTTTCCTTCCCCTCAAGGACCAGCTCAGACCCTCATCCGCTCATCCTAAGAGCTTGCAGCAGAGACGTCCTGCAGACTGTCCCAGGTCCCTGCGCCCTTTATAGAGGGTGCAGAGATGCTGGAGAGGCTACCCAGCCAGTCTCCTTGCCTCTGTGAGGGACTATGTGGCCACTTCTTGTCACTGGGAAAAAAGTGGAAGTGGGGAGTGTAACTTCCAGCACAGAGCACTTAAGACACAGGGTGCCTCCGCACCACTGGCTCTGTGGAGAGAGCTGGAGCATCTAGAGGGAAGAAGAAAAGGTTTGGATCCTTGAATGACCTGTGCACTGGCCAGGAGGCAGTGAGAAATGTCTCGAGTTATATTAAACACTGAGCTTCTTGGGCTTGTCTGTCCCAGCAGCTGGCATCCACCACTGCTGTGCTGGACCCTCTACCACACTCACCGGCAGGGCCATCTGAAGCTGCGCGTTGCCTTAGTCAGTTGGGATGCTTTGCTATGAGCGGCAACATTTTTTAAGCAATGAGGAACTTAAACCACATACAGGAAGTCCTGTGTGAGGGAGTTCTGTGGCTGAGCATCCCAGCACGTTGGTTTTGGCCCCTGAGTTTGTCCCTTCGTAGTCACGGGTAGTTACATCAACACAAACCTTCCTCTTGCCCCACCCTGTCTGTGTCTCAAGGCTAGAAGAGAAAATGTCCTTTCATTGGGTCATTGAAAGGACATTTTCTGTTCCAGGCTTGAGAAAAGAAGGAAGAATATGACAATCACCCTTAGAACTCCCTCAGAGACAGCCCCTTGTATCCCATTGGTCTAAATTGATCAGACACCCATTCTTACAGCTCGGGAATGGAGTGGAAAGCATTACCATGCCAGGGTCAGACTAGGCAGGATCACCCCTCAGGCCCAGGGTGGGGAGGGTCCTACCTCACCTGGAGCACCAGACCTCCGGACCCCCAGAACAGGATAGCACATGACAACCAGGTAGGCCTGAACACTGACAGCCAGATTCCTAGATGCCTCATATTGTCCTGGTGGGCAGGTGATGTGCATTCTGAAGTCACCAAGATTTTATAATAGTGTTGGAGAGAGATTTTACCAGGTACTGAAACCTTCAAGAAATGATAGGGAGTGACCTAGGAGTCAATAAATGATTACAATGAGGTGATCCTTTCCCCATGCCCCAAGACTTTATTCTTTCCTCATTGTGACACAGGCCTCAGTTTTGTCTTTGTTAAATATAAATATCCTCAGGCAGAAGCAGGGTCTTTGGGTCTCCACCTTTTCTCATACTCCCATCATAGCTCTTGGTGCAGGACTGACATTCAGTGGGGACAGGAGCCATTCAAGAAATTAACATTCACTCTCCAGCTCTGTGGGAGAATCCACCACCTGTGAAAGGTAGTGATTTGTACCTGTATTGAAGCATGAAATCTGAATTTTATGCTGGAAGGATGGTCTGTAGGAGTAAAACAGTCACCTGGTTAGAGAGGCTATTGGGTAGGGAGTGAGATAGAATTGAGTTCAAATCCTGGCTCTGCAGCTTACCAAGTGACTGACCTTGGGCGAGTCATTTGACCTCTGAACTCCTGGTTGTCCTCTCTAAAATGGTCACGTCTACTTTGTAGGGCAACAACCTAACAGAGAATACTGAGGAATTCAGTAAAGGATGGCTGACCTTACCATTAAATTGCTATTATCACTAATACCACTACCTCCTGGAGACAGGAGGAGGAATGACTGTGTCAGCTGGACCCAGCAGGTGGGAGGCGGGCTACCAGGGCTCCTGAGGCAGGCGAGGATGCCCTGAGAAGAAAGAGCTGACAGCTGGCTCAGGCATGGGGAAGGGCAAGAAAGGTGAGAATTCACCGCTTTGGAACAAGGCTCTACAAATTTTTTTTTTTGTTTAGAGACAGACTCTCACTTTGTCACCCTTGGTAGCGTGCTGTTGCATTACGGCTCACAGCAACCTCCAGCTCTTGGGCTTAGGCGATTCTCTTGCCTCAGGCTCCCAAGTAGCTGGGACTACAGGTGCCCACCACAGCGCCCAGCTACAAATTCTTGAAGATTTTTTTGGTCTCACTATATCACCTTCTGTAGAGTATGTGACATCACAGCTCACAGCAATCTCAAGCTCTTGGGCTTAAGCAGTTCTCTTGCCTCAGCCTCCAAAGTAGCTGGGACTACAGGCACCCACCACAATGCCTGGCTATTTTTTTTTCTTGTAGTTGTCATTGTTATTTGGCAGGCCCCAGGCTGGGATTGAACCCACCAGCCCTGGTGTATGTGGCCGGTACCCTAGCCACTGAGCTACAGGTGCCAAGCCTCTTAAAGATTTCTGATCCTGTTAAAATATCTTTCTCTCCAGCACTACCCCTATGAATAAAGTCTTGGTGATCACAAGGTTCACAGTAAAATCTTTCCAATGACCTGGCCTCTCTTCTTTTTTACTTCCTTGCTCACTAGTGACTTTCAAACTGGTTTGTTCATGACTCAGCCATATGTATGACTCATATACTCTCCATATATAAACACCCCTTGCTACACATGCATTAGTGAAATGAAAGCTTTTTGATATGACCCTTATCCTTGCTACATGCAGTATGCTCTGCCATTTTCTATTCCATTCTACCTCATTTTTATAGATGCTGGTTGCAACCCACTAACTTAATTTTATGATCCACTAATAGGCTGTGCCTCTCAATTTGAAAAACACTGCCCTAGACTTCTTCATTACTTCACTCCAGTTTTAGAGCTGAAAATGTTGAGGAGAGCTAGGTGAGGTGTGGGGGGCTGCTCTCCCACCTTCCCTGTCATTCAAACTCATCTTTCTAGTACAGGCCCCAGGTTATAAATGAGATAGGTTGTTCTCAAGCTGATTTGTACATAAGTTAGAACAGGTGCATTTACCTATTACCTATCATAGCCCCCTGTTCATAAGTGCAAGTGGTACATCAGTGGGATATTTGTAACTCAAGGACTTACTGTTTGTAACTCGGGCACTGTCTGTACTCCAAATACAACCATTTCCCCCCCTATCCAGACTTCACCATCCATGAACTCACCGCTTTCTCCATCTCACATCCTCACGATGTTACTTCCTCTTTATCTAGTTCAGATTAATAGCTCATAGTAGTAATCCATAAATTGATTTATTCAAAAGTTACTGAGGACCCACTCTGTGCCAAGCACTGTTCAGATGCTGGGGATGCAGGCGTGAACAAAGCAGAGGAATGCCTGTGAATGTCTCTTTATTGAGAGGAAAGACAATAAGAAAATAAACATGTGTGCGTAAGCTGTTTCAGTATTCAGAGATACCTCAGAAATAGGGCAGTTTCGATTCCGGATCACTGCAATAAAGTTCAATAAAATGAGTCACACACATTTTTGGTTTCCCAGTACATATAAAAGTTATGTTTGCACTATACTATAGTCTATTTAATGTGCAATAGCAGTATGTCTTTTATTGTTTGTTTGTTTTTTGTAGAGACAGAGTCTCACTTTACTGCCCTTGGTAGAGTGCCGTGATGTCACAGGACTCACAGCAACCTCCAGCTCTTGGGCTTCCGCGATTCTCCTGCCTTAGCCTCCCCAGCAGCTGGGACTACAGGCGCCCACCACAACGCCCGGCTATTTTTTGGTTGCAGTTCAGCTGGGACTGGGTTTGAACCCACCACCCTCGGTATATGGGGCTGGCGCCCTACTCACTGAGCCACAGGCATCACCCAGCAGTATTTCTTTTAAAAATGCACATACCTTAATTTAAAAATACAGGTACCTACCCACTCATGCCTGTAATCCTGCCACTCTGGGAGGCCAAGGTGGGTGGATTGCTTAAACCCAGGAGTTTGAGACCAGCCTAAGCAAGAGACCACAATCTCTACTAAAAATAGAAAAACCAGCCAAGTGCTGTGGTGGGTGCCTGTAGTCCCAGCTACTTGGCAGGGGTGAGGTGGAGGAGGGGTGTTGGGGCAAGAGGATTGCTCAAGCCCAAGAGCTTGAGGTTGCTGTGAGCTATGATGACACCGTGGTGTTCTACCCAAAGTGGCAGACTCTCTCTCAACAACAACAAAAAAATTAAATTAATTAAAATACAGATACTTTGTTGTTAAAAACTGCTAATGATCATCTGAGCCTTCAGTGAGTGGTGATCTTTTTCCTGATGGAGGGTCTTGCCTCAATATCAATGGCTGCTGACTGACCAAGGTGGTTGTTACTAAAGATTGAGGTGGCTGTGGCAACTTCTTGAAATAGGACAGCAATGAAGTTTGCTGCACTGACTCTTCCTTTCACAAAAGATTTCTCTGTAACGTGATGATTTTTGATAGCATTTTACCCACAGTAGATCTTTCAGAAGGGGAGTTAATCCTCTCCTGCCAACTAAGGTTATGTAATATTCTATATGCTTTGTTGTCACTTTAATAATGTTCATAGCTTATTCATCAGGAGTAGATTCCATCTCGAGAAATCAGTGACTCTATGGTGCATCTTAGAATGGGTACAGGCGATTGCACTAATGTACACAGCTATGATTTAACAATAAAAAAAGAGGAAAAAAAAAAAGAAAGAAATCAGTTACTCATGTCTATAATCCTTGCACTCTGGAGGCCAAGGCAGGTCATTTTCCTGAGCTCTGGAGTTCAAGACCAGTCTGAACAAGAACGAGACCCCATCTTTAAAAATAGCTAGGCATTGTGGCAGGCACCTGTAGTCCTAACTACATAGGAGGCTGAGGCAGAAGAATCTGCTGAGCCCAAGAGTTTGAGGTTGCTGTGAGCTATGACACCATAGCACTCTATCAAGGGCAACAAAGTGAGACTCTGTCTCAAAGTAAATAAATAAATAAATAAATAAATAAATAAATAAATAAATAAGGGGCTCGGTGCCCGTAACATAGTGGCTATGGCACCAGCCACATACACCGAGGGTGGCAGGTTCAAACCCAACCCGGGGCAGTTAAACAACAATGACAACTACTTCATGTCTGCTAACACAACATCCATTCTGTAGCAAATGAATCAGGGATTAATTTTGACTTTCAAGTTTTATTATTTAAAAAATACATTTTGGGCTCGGTGCCTGTAGTTCAAGCAGCTAAGGTGCCAACCACATATACCAGAGCTGGCCGGTTCAAATCCTGCCCGGGCCTACCAAACAACAATGACAACTACAACCAAAAAAATAGCCGGGCGTTGTGGTGGACACCTGTACTCTGCTACTTGGGAGGCTGAGGCAAGAGAATCACTTAAGTCTAAGAGTTTGAGGTTGCTGTGAGCTGGGATGCCACTGCACTCTACCTAGGGCAACATAGTGACACTCTATCTCAAACAAATAAATAAATAAACTCAGTGACTGTGGTTCAAGCGGCTACAGTGCCAGACACATACACCTGAGCTGGCGGGTTCGAATCCAGCCTGGGCCTGCCAAACAATAATGACAGCTGCAACCAAAAAATAGCCGGGAGTGTAGCAGGCACCTGTAGTCCTAGCTACTTGGGAGGCAGAGGCAGGAGAATCGCTTGAGCCCAGGAGTCAGAAGTTGCTGTGAGCTATCATGCTACAGCACTCTACCCAGGGCGACAGCTTGAGGCTCTGCCTCAAAAAAAATAAAATAAATAACAATTAAAAAAATAGGGCAGCGCCTGTGGCTCAGAGGAGTAGGGCGCCAGCCCCATATACCAGAGGTGGGGAGTTCAAACCCAGCCCTGGCCAAAAACTGCAAAAAATTAATTACTTTCTTTGCTCACCTATAAGCAGCAACTCCTCATCTATTAAAGTTTTATCGTGAAATTGTAGCAATTGAGTCACATCTTCAGGCTCCACTTTTTTTTTGAGACAGAGCCTCCCAAGTAGCTGGGACTATAGGTGCCCATCATAATGCCCGCTATTTTTTGTTGTTGTTGTTGTTTTGTTGTTGAACCCAGCAAGCCGGGGCTGGGTTCGAACCCGCCAGCCCCAGTGTAGGTGGCTGACACCCTACCCGCTGAGCTATAAGCACCTAGCCTTCAGGCTCCACTTTCATAATAATTCTAGTTCTCTTGCTATTTCCACCATATCTGCAGTGAGTTCCTCCACTGAAGTCTTTTTTTTTTTTTTTTTTTTTTAGAGACAGAGTCTCATGCTGTCGCTCTTGGGAGAGTATTATGGTGTCACAGCTCACAGCAACCTCAAACTCTTGGGCTTAAGCGATTCTCTTGCCTCAGCCTCCCAAGTAGCAGAGAGTACAGGCATCTGCCACAACACCCGGCTATTTTTTTGGTTGTAGTTGTCATTGTTGTTTGGCAGGCCCGGGCAAGATTTGAACCAGCCAGCTCTGGTATACGTGGTTGGTGCTTTAGCTGCTTGAACTACAGGCACTGAGCCCAAAATGTATTTCTTTTTTCTTTTTTTTTGCAATTTTTGGCCAGGGCTGGGTTTGAACCCACCACCTCAGGCACATGAGACTGGCGCCCCATTCCTTTGAGCCACAGGTGCTGCCCAAAATGTATTTCTTAAATAATAAAACTTGAAAGTCAAAATTAACCCCTGATTCATGGGCTACAGAATGGATGTTGTGTTAGTAGACATGAAAACAACATTTATCTCTTTGTCCATCTCCATCACAGCTCTTGGGTAATGTTTATGTGCATTATTAATGACCAAGAGTTTTTTTTTTTTGGAGACTGAGTCTCACTTTGTGGCTCTTGGTAGAGTGCTGTGGTGTCATAGCTCACAGCAACTTCAAAATCTTGGGCTCAAGAGATCCTCTTGCCTCAGTTTTCATTTTTAGTAAAGATGGGAATCTCACTGTTGCTCAGGCTGGTCTCAAACTCGTGAACTCAAGCAATCCACCCTCCTCAGCCTTTTAGAGTGCTAGGACTACAAAGCCACCATGCCTGGCCCAAGTACTGATATTTAAATAGAAATCTTCGAGCTAAGTGCAATGGCTTGCATTTATAATCCCAGTGACTCAGGAGGTTGAGGTGGGAGTTCAAGACCAGTCTGGGCAATACAGTGAGACCCCATTTCTAAAAAATTATAGCTTCTTCCTAGTCTGGGCTCTCTCTACCAACCCTCCAATCCCACCTCCCAGAGCCAGGTAATCCCCCACCTCTCCCCAGTTCCCCCAATGTCTGCCATGGCCAAAGCTGTTCTGCTAAAAGGTAACAACCCAGACAATGACCAAAAAAAAAAAGAGAGAGAGAGAGAGAGAGAGATCAGAACTGAAGTGTCAACTGCAATATCTACATGTCCATAAAAGACAAATGTTTAAACAAAATAGCCATGCTACTGACTTGGGACTCTGGGGTGGGCAAGACTTGTGTGACCATTTGCTTTGCAGAGGACAACTTCAACGACACTTACATCTCCACCATCGAAATTGATTTCGAGATCCGCACTGTGGATATAGAGAGGAGGAAGATCAAACTGCAAATGTGGGACATGGCTGGGCAAGAGTGATTCAAGGCCATAACTACCGCCTGTTACCGTGGAGTCATGGACGTTATCCTAGTATATAACATCACAGATGAGAAGTCCTTTGAGAATATTCAGAACTGAATTAAAACAGCAGCATCGAAGAGAACGCCTCAGCTAGCGCCTCTTGCTGGGCAACAAATGTGACCTGGAGACCAAGAGGAAGGAGCAGGCTTGAGAGCACAGAATCGGATATTTTAGACGAGTGCTAAATCCAGTGTGAGTGTGGATGAGGCTTTTAGTTCCCTGGCCTGGGACATCTTGCTGAAGTCAGGAGGCTGGAGATTAGGAAATGGCAACAAACCTCCCAGCATTGATCTCAAAAGCTGTGACAAGAAGAGCACCAATGCTCAGCGCCTGTGGCTCGAGCGGCTAAGGCTCCAGCCACATACACCTGAGCTGGCAGGTTTGAATCCAGCCCGGGCCTGCCAAACAACAATGATGGCTGCAACAACAACAAAAAAAAATAGCGGGGTGTTGTGGCGGGCTCCTGTAGTCCCAGCTACTTGGGAGGCAGAGGCAGGAGAATTGCTTGAGCCCAGGAGTTGGAGGTTGCTGTGAGCTGTGATGCCACAGCACTCTACCGAGGGTGATAAAGTAAAAAATAAAATAAAAATAAGAAAAGGGAAAAACAAAGCCTGTTTTTAGCACATCTGTTTATAGTATGATTTACTGAATATTTTAAGCTCACTTTTGAGACTTCCTGCTCAGAAAAAAAATGATCTTTTAATAATTTTTTTTTTTTTTTTTTTAATTTAAGAGATAGGGTCTCACTCTATCAGGCTGGGGCTCAGAGGTATAATCGGAGCTCACTGCAGCCTCAAACACCTGGGTGAGTAGCTGGGACTAAAGGTGCATGCCACCACACCTAGATGATTTTTAAAATTCATTTTTTTTATACACATGGTGGTTTTTAACATCAGGAAAGACCATGCAGGGTGACAGAATAGGACCAAACCTTCAGAGAATGGTGCTGAGATAGCCTTTCACAGGACCCTAAAACCCATTCTAGTTACAGAATAAGTCAATGTATTTACATTTTTGTTTGTTGCCCTGAAACCTAAGGAAGGTCTAACCTCCCCCTTTTCTTCCTACCCCGTACCTTTTGTCACCTAATTCTTTCCCTTCTCTCCTCTCTGCTTCTTTCCTTCTTTTCTCTTTTTCCTTTTTAACTTCTCCATTTTCTCCTCATTCTCCTTACTCTCTCCCCGTCAATCCCATCGGTCTCTTCAGCCCCACCTGCCTGGGGTTCAGTTTCCACATTAGGGTGGGGAGGCAAGATAGGGTCCTGGCCCAGGGAGCACTTGGTGCTCTTTTTATTTATTTATTTTTTAAACAGAGCCTCAAGCTGTCACCCTGGGTAGAGTGCGGTGGCATCACAGCTCACAGCAACCTCCAACTCCTGGACTTAGGCGATTCTCTTTCCTCAGCCTCCCAAGTACCTGGGACTACAGGTGCCTGCCACAACTCCCGGCTATATTTTGGTTGTAGCTGTCATTGTTGTTTGGCAGGCCCGGGCTAAATTCGAACCCACCAGCTCAGGTGTATGTGGCTGGCACCTTAGGACTTTGTTCTTTTTTAGACAGAGTCTCACTGTGGTGCCCTTGGTAGGGTGCTGTGACATCATACCCCACAACAACCTCCAACTCTTGGGCACTCAAGAGATTCTCTTGCCTCAGTCCCCCAAGTAGCTGGGACTACAGGTGTCTGCCACAACGCCCGGCTATTTTTAGAGATGGGGTCTTGCTCTTTCTTGGGCTGGTCTTGAACTCCTGAGCTCAAGCAATCCACCTGCCTTGACCTCTCAGAGTGCTAGGTTGACAGGCGTGAGCCACTGCTCCTGGCTCCTGTTTGACTTTCTTATCATTGGTATGTTCACTGGGGTAGCACTTTCAGTTTCCTTCAAGAGCTCTTCCTTTGCATCCACAACTTGACTATTTGGCACAAGAGGCCTAGCTTTTGTCCTATTTCAGCTTTCAATATGTCTTCCTCATTAAGTTTGATCATTTCTAGCTTTTATCTAAAGTGAGAGATGTGTGACTCTTCTTCTCATTTGAACACCTGGAGAGCATTATAGGATTACTATCTGGCCTAATTTCAATTTCAATATTGTTGTGTCTCAGGGTATAGGGAGGCCTGAGGAGGAGACAAGGGAGCTCTGGCCTGTAGAGCAGTCAGGACACACACAACATATTTTAAGTTTGCTATCTTACACAGGTGCAGTCCATGACACCCCAAAACAATTACAATGGTAACATCAAAAATCACTGATCCAAGATGACCACAAATAGATATACAAATGATGAGAAAGTTGGAAATATTATGCAAATTGCCAAAATGTGGCACAGAGACATGAAGTACACACATGCTGTTGGGGGAAAGGCTAGGAATAGACTTGCTCTCTGCAGCACTGCCACAAACTTGCAATTTGTAAAAAATATACTATCTGCAAAGCAATAAAGTGAAGCTCAATTAAAATGAGGTGTGTCTGTAAATGCCAATGCAAGGCCTGAGGCAAGAGGGACACAAGGGTCACCAAACGGGACAGAGCCCTGTAAGGCCAGAGCAGAATGAGCTAGAGGAAGAAGAGATGAAGAAAGGAGGCCAAAAGCCAAATGGCACTGCAGGCCTTTCCAGAGACGTTGAGTTTTAATCTGAATAAGAGGGACAATCATTGCAGGGTTTGAGCAGAGTTTTCCTGACCTGGTTTATGTCTTAAAAGGCTATCTCTGTCCAGAAAATACATTATAGGGTCACAAAGAAAGACACAGGTTAGGGCAGCGCCTGTGGCTCAATGGGTAGGGCGGTGGCCCCATATACAGAGGGTGGTGGGTTCGAACCTGGCCCAGCCAAACTGCAACAAAATAGCAGCCGGGCATTCTGCCGGGCACCTGTAGTCCCAGCTACTCGGGAGGCTGAGGCAAGAGAATCGCCTAAGCCCAGGAGTTGGAGGTTACTAAGAGATGTGACGCCACAGCACTCTACCGAGGGTGATAAAGTGAGACTCTGTCTCTAAAAGAAAAAAAAAAAAAAAAAAAAGACACAGGTTAAAATACTATTGGATCAATGTCAGTGAGAGATAATATGATAGTTGCTTGGACCAAGATAGCAGGGGAAGAGGTTGTAAGAAGCGGTCTGGTTCTGCATATAATTTTGGTTTGGTTTGGTTATTCAGAGACAAGGAGACACTCTGCCTCCCAGGTTAGAGTGCAGTGGCACTCACTACAGCCTCAAAATCCTAGGCTCAAGTGAGCCTCTGGCTTCAGCCTCCCAAGTAGCTGGGACTGCAGATGTGCAACCACACCCAGACTTTGGATATAATTTTGAAGGTAAAATAAATAGGATTTTCTGGTGGAATGGAGTCAAGGATAACTTCCAGGTTTTTATTTTTTTTAATTTATTTTTTTATTATAGATAAAAATATGCACCATAGATGTGGCCCAACCCATTACCCTCCCTCCACCCAAACCTCCCCCCTCCCTTCCCCTTCTTTGGTCCTTTCCCCATAGTCTTGTGGTATAGTTGGGTTA
>CAUYPK010039352.1:0-10656 GCA_963574355.1 Loris lydekkerianus | reverse complement strand
TTGGATTCTGTTTGTTAGGATCTTATTGAGTATTTTAGCATCTATATTCATTAGTGATATTGGTCTATAATTTTCTTTTCTTGTTGGGTCTTTCCCTGGTTTGGGGATCAGGGTGATATTTGCTTCATAGAATGTGTTGGGCAATATTCCTTCTTTCTATATTTTGGAAGAGATTTAGTAGTATAGGTACTAGTTCTTCTTTAAAGGTTTGGTAGAATTCTGACATAAAGCCATCTGGTCCTGCACTTTTCTTTTTAGGGAGATTTTGTATAGTTGATGCTATTTCAGAACTTGATATAGGCCTGTTCAACATTTCCACTTCATTCAGGCTAAGTCTTGTTAGGTGGCGTGCTTCCAGGTATTAGTCGATTTCTTTCAGATTTTCATATTTGTGAAAGTAGAGTTTCTTGTAGTATTTGTTAAGGATTTTTTGAATTTCTGAGGGGTCTGTTGTTATTTCATCATTACCATTTCTGATTGATGAAATTAGAGATTTTACTCTTTTTTTCCTGGTTAGGTTGGCCAAAGGTTTATCTATTTTAATGATCTTTTCAAAAAACCAACGTTTGGATTTATTGATCTGTTGTACAATTCTTTTGTTTTCAATTTCATTTAATTCTGCTCTGATTTGGGTTATTTCTTTTCTTATGCTGGGTTTAGCATTAGAGTGTTCTTCTTTCTCCAGTTTCATGAGATGTCCCATTAAATAATTAACTTCCTCTCTTTCTGTTTTCTTGAGGAAGGCTTGCATTGCTATAAATTCTTCTTAGGTCTGCCTTTGCTGTATTCCTTAGGTTCTGGTAATTCGTGTCTTGATTGTTGTTTTGTTCCAATAATTTGGTTATTTCCTTGTTAATCTTGTCCATTTCCCATCTATCCTTCAGCATAAGGTTGTTTAGTGTCCATGTTTTTGTATGGGTATGCAGGTACCTGTTGTTATTGAGTTCAACTTTTATTCCATGATGGTCTAAAAAGATGCAAGAAATAATTTCTATTTTTTAAAATTTGCTGATGTTAGATTTGTGGCCTAGGTTATGGTTGATTTTGGAGTATGTTCCATGGCCTGATGAGAAGAATGTGTATTCAGCTTTGTTGGGATGAAATATTCTGTAGATGTCTGTTATGTTCAGATGTTGAATGGTTGAGTTGAAATCTAAAATGTCTTTGCTTAGGTTCTTTTTGGAGGATCTATCCAGGACTGCTAAAGGGGTGTTAAAATCTCCAACTACTATGGAAGTGGAGGAAATCGAGTTGTTCATGTCTGTAGAGTTTCTCTTATAAATTGAGGTGCGTTGTGGTTGGCTGCATATATATTAATAATTGAGATCTCATCATATTGTGTATTACCTTTAACAAATATGAAGTGTCCATTTTTATCCTTAATTATTTTGGTTGGTTTAAAGCTTATCGCTTCTGTGAACAGGATTGTAATGCCTGCTTTTTTCTGGTTTCCATTTGCCCAGAATATAGATGACCATCCCTTCTCCTTGAGTCTATATTTGTCTTTTAATGTAAGATGTGATCCTTGTATGCAGCAGATATCTGGCTTGAGTTTTTGTATCCAGTCAGCCAATGTGTGCCTATTAAGAGGACAATTTAAACCATTCACATTAATTGAGAATATTGATAAGCCTTTCAAGAGTCCGGTGGATATATTTAATCCTTTTGTGACTGTGGAAGTTGGAATTTGATCAAAAATTATTTGGGTGGGTTTGCTTTTGTGGTGGAGAATTATGCTTTATGGAGGATAGATGTAAGAATGTCCTGGAGAGCTGGTTTAGTTGTGGCAAATTTCTTCAACATGTGCATGTCGTTGAAGTATTTAATTTCTGTGTCATAAATGAAGCTCAGTTTAGCTGGGTACAGGATTCTGGGTTGAAAGTTATTTTTTTTTAGGAGATTAAAAGTCGATGACCATCCTCTTCAATCTTGAAAGGATTTCAGCAGAGAAATCTGCAGTTATTCTAATATTCTTCCCTTTGTAGGTAATGTTTTTCTTTCAACTGGCAGCTTTCAGAATTTTCTCCTTAATATTAACTGTAGTGAAATTGATTATGATGTGTCTGTGGGATGTCTTATTCGGGTTGAGTAGTGCTGGAGTTCTGAAACTGTCTGCTATCTGAATTTCAGAATCTCTTGGCATGTCTCGAAAGTTCTCCTTCATAATCTCATGGAGAAGAGACTCTGTGCCTTGTGAAGCCACTTTGTCACTTTCGGGGATCCCTATAAGATGAATATTCATTTTCTTCGAATTATCCCAGAGCTCTCTGAGAGAGTGGTTTATTTTTGTTCTCCATTTCTCTTCTTCTTTGAGGGTTTGGGTGCGTTCAAAAGCTTTGTCTTCAATGTCAGAAATTCTTTCTTCTGCTTGCTCCATTCTGTCACTGAGGATTCTACTGTGTTTCTTAGATCTTTGAGGGATGCAACTTCTTGTCTCAATGTGTCAAAATCTTTGGTCATTGGGTCTTGGAAATTGTTTAATTCTTGAGATATCTTTTTGGTTACTGCTTGGAGTTCTAATTCGATCTTTTTTGCTATACTGATTCTGAATTTGATTTTTGATATCTCAGCTATTTGTTTGTGCATGATATCTTGTGCTTTGTCTGCCCCATTGATCCTTGGGGGAGTTGATGTGCTCTGAGTATTCATATTGCCAGAGTTTTTCTGTTGATTTTGCCTCAGAATTGATTTTCACCATTGCCTTTGGCCATCCTCAGAGTTGGGGAGATGTCTCTCCAAGATTAGACCCCAGCGGGATCTCTCCATTGTTGCTGGATCTTTGTAGGGAGTGACCCTGTGTCATTCCTCTGGGGCTGCTCCAGCTAGGGAGTTCCGGTTTTGGCAGCATTACTGGCGTGTGACACACCTGGATCCAGTAACAGTGTGGGAGGTGGTGCGCAGGGTTCTTTGAGTGCCTGACACCCAGTGACTTTGGCACAGGGAGCCCATGGCTCTAGCAGTCTCTGGCCAAGAGAGGGTTTCTGTGCAGACGCAGGGAGTGCTCCAGAGGGCACCTGGCTACCCGTATCCCTAGCCAGATAAGCGGGCCAGTGTGCAGGCTGGGCAGACACATTAGGTAGGATGCAGGGTTGCGCGGCTCCCACAGTTCCTGGTCAGGGCATGCAAAGGACCGGTTGGTGAGGGATCTCGGCACAGCTCTTATGGAGGTCCCGGAGGTGCCAAACCCAGGAGTTTGAGTTTGCTATTAGCTGTGACTTCACAGCACTCTACCCAGAGCAACAAACCGGGGCTCCAGTAAGCCAAAACCATATCACTCTGCCCCTAAGGGTTAAGGCTGTAAGGCAGCTCATTCCCTGTCTTTAGGCTGCTCAGTCCCTAGGTTACTAGGTCCCACCCAATCCTTGCTCTGGGACCCCGAGGGCGGAGCTTTCCAGTGCAGTTTTCTCAATGGCTTCCTGCAGCCCAGCTCAGCTGCTCTGTCTGGGGCCCCAGACAATGCCCAAATTCTCCACACTCCTGCTCAAGCTCTCCTCAAGGCAGTTCAACTGAGTGCCAAGTCCAAAAACATCGAAACAGTTCACAGGTAAGCCCTTTCCTGTTCGCAGTCTCACTCCTGTTTGTACTTATGGTTCCGAGTGGGATTAGGTCGATCAAACACACGCAACCACTTGCCAGTTTTCCACTGTTTGTGTCCTCCTCTTGGGGTCCAGAAGTCCCTTGCTGACTCCCTGTATCCCGCAAGGGATGATTATAGGCAGATCCCACCAGCCAGAGATGCCTGGAGTCTTATCTCCCCAGACTCACCACTCCCAGTTGCAGGGAAGCTGTTATTTGGCCGCCATCTTTAATTTCTGTTAACCCCAAGATCTATATATAGTTCATACTTTTAATGTTCTTTTGAAGAAATCTTTGAAAATTTTTGCAAAGACTTTAGCCTTTTTATTTTCCTGGAAAGTTTATAGTTGTAGCTTTTACTTTAGGTCTAAGGTCCATTGAAAGTTAATTCTTGTATGATGTAAGGCAAGAGTGGATGTTTGTTTTTGTATGTCAATATCGGTTGTTTCAGAACCACTTTTTGAAGAGTTTATCTTTTTCTCACTTAATTACCTTGAGACCTTAGTTAAAAAAAAAAAAATCAATGGACTATGTATGTGTGCATGTGTTTCTGAACTTCTTTCTGTTCCGCTGATCTATGTATTTATCCTTGTGGCAATATTTTGCTGTCTTGATTATGAGAGACTGGAAATCAGATAATTTGAGTCCTCAAAGTTTTATTGTATCTATTTTTTTCAAAATTGTTTTGGCTAGTTCAGGGTTTTTGCATCATATACAAATTTTATTTTTTTGAGACAGAGCCTCAAGCTGTCACCATGGGTAGAGTCGTGTGGCATTACAGCTCAGAGCAACCTCTAACTCCTGCCTCCACCTCCCAAGTAGCTGGGACTACAGGTGCCTGCCACAATGCCTGGCTAGTTTTTGTTTGCAGCCGTCATTGTTGTTTGGTCGGCTGGGCTGGATTTGAACCCGCCAGCTCAGGTGTATGTGGCTGGCACCTTAGCTGCTTGAGCCACAGGTGCCAAGCCACATCATATATGTATTTTAGAACTAGCTTTGCAATTTTCACAAACAAAAAAAACCTGCTGGGGTTTTGATAGAAATTACATCAAATCTATAGATCAATTTTGGTCTCTAGTATAATGTTCATTAGAAGTGGTCAGTGTATCCTTGCCTTAATCCTGAATTCAGGGGGGGAAAGTCTTCAGTCTTTTATCATGATGTACTCTGTATAATGTTAGCTGTGTGTTTTCATATAGATGCTCTTTATCTTTTGAGGGAAATTCCTTATTATTTCCAGTATGCCGAGATTTTTTCATCTTAAATGTTGATTTTTTGCATGATGTTTTTATTTTTGCCTATATTGAATAAGCTGTTGTATTGCCTATATTGAATAAGTGTTGTTTTTCTTCTTTATTGTGTTAACATAGTAAATTAATTCATTTTTGAATAATAAATTATATTGTATTCTTGGGATAAGCCTACTTCTGATATTTTATTCTTTTTATCTGTTACTGAATTTTACTTTGTAATAATTTGCTAAAGATATTTATATTTCTTTTCTTTCTTTCTTTTTTTATTGAGACAGAGTCTCACTATGACGCTCATAGCAGAGTTCCATAGCATCACAGCTCACAGCAACCTCAAACTCTTGGGTTTAAACAATTCCCTTGCCTCAGACTCCCTAGTACCTGGGACTACAGGCACCTCCACAATACCCAGATTTTTATATTTCTTCATGAGGGATATTGGGCTGGGTTTTCTGATCAGCATTAACCTGATAACAAAGTCCTTTATCTGATTTAAAACCCTTTAACCTCATAATATGGGCTGGGATATATTCCCCTTTTAACACTTTTTTCCCTAGAAGTATACATAGACCTGTTATTATTTATTTCTTAGATATTTATTAGAATTTACAAGTAAAGCTTTGATTCTTTTTTATCCCTTTGCCACTATTTTATTATAGGATTTTACCAACTCTCCCCCACTCTAATATCACTTTCTTCTTCTTATAACAAGAATACTATAAAATAAATCTACTAAAGCACTAATGTATTAATGCCACTTCTTACTTGAACAATTTCTCTACCTGTGTTGCTGTTTTCCTGGACCTCTTATTTACTATGTAGTGCTCTTTTGAAGAGCACTTAAAGGCTCTCATAGTCTGGATCCAACCTTTCTTTTAAATTAAGTCTGTCTTTGCTGCTCCCTCAACATTTCTCTCTTAGGTGGTCTGTCATCAAGAATTCCTTACTTTATAAGTTTTGATGTCCTTTTTAATGCTGTTGAGTCATTCTAGAACATTCTATTCCATTCTTCAACTTGCCTCTCAAATATTGCCTCCTTTGTGAAATCTTCCATGATCTCCCTAGAAATAACTAGATAGTCTTTCTCCAAGGTGTTTCTGTCTCTCTAAGTTGTGGTCACAGCTTTTTGCTTGTACTTGTGCTTTGCCATTGGAGGTACTTTGCCTTAGTTTGATGTGTATCTTCTACCCGGCCCATTTTAAAATCCTTATATTTCTTTCTAACACTTTGAAATATACTTAGGAAATATTTTTGTTCTACGTTATCCAAGACTCTTGACTATGTTTAGAGCTTCAATCTTCTCTTGATTTCTTGATATTTTATACAATGTTGACTTTAGCTGAGGCTTAAGAATTTTAGTTGTGGTTCCCATTTACCCTAATCTAATGTTTTTGCTCTAAGACTTTATTTTCTGGGCTTCAGTTCCTGTTGCAGTTATCTGTCCATCTTAGTTCCTCTTGGACTGTTTTTTGTATTACTTTTATTACTTGGCCTGCCTACCTGCCCTTCTTTTCCCACCAGATTTCTGGGCTGGTGTTTTTCTACTTCCCAATACCTATCTCACTATACCAAGCTTGTCCAAGGTGAGTATTTAAATGTGAATGTGGTGCTATTCAGCAGTGAACTATGTAGCACTTTTTAAAGGATGAGTTCATAAGCTTAATTGTCACACCTTATCTGACATCAGTTCTGATGGCAATTTCAGGAAAGAGTTCCAAAATTGTGTAAGAATAGACTGAAGCATTGATTGACATTGGTTCATAGCTTCCCAAGGGGAGTACTTCAAAGGTGACTGTGGTGATCTTCAGCAATAAGGTATGTAGCACTTTTCTAGGATGAGTTATTTTCTCTTTCTGAAGTTGAGTACATGGCATTGGTTCATGGCTATTCAAAGAATAGCATTGGTACATGGCTATCCAAACAGTTAATCTGATTCTAGGTGCTGATCATTCCCAATCAGTCTTGTGTTAGTTCCTTCCAATATAGCCTGTACTGACCCCTAATAAGGAATTGTTATTCTAAAGTCACATGGTTCTGGTTGAGTACTAAAGTATAAACTTTCAGGCATTTGTTCTTGTTTTTCCTTTGGCTTTATAAAATAAATAATCTTTCCTCCACTAGGAATTTCTTTCTGTATCTGAAGGATGCCCAAAGAATCATACATATCACCATAAGTCTTCTCCTGTAAGCTGAGCACACTTAGTTCTCCAATTCTTCTTTACACAATGTCATATCCAAATCCTTTATACCTTTGATACCTTCCCATAGATAAATCAGGCACTATTTTCAGGAGTGATTTTGGTGGCTGAGAGGTGAGCCAAATGTAGGGAGAATAATTAAGGAGAATTATTGTTAATTTCACCAATGTTGGACAACATATGGCTAGCAATACTTCCAGAAGTTAGCCTAGCTTTGTACTACCACTTCAAGTGTAGGCATAGAAAACATTTGTCATTTTCCTCCAGCTTTATTCTCTGGCCAGGTTCTTCCTCCTCTTAAAGGTTTCCACTTATTAATTTATTCTTTCTTTCATGGAGATATCTATTTCAGTTGGAATCTTCTAAGTTGTGTTCTATGCTAGTTCTGGGGGGTGCCCTTCCTCATCTCCTTGGCTTCTTCCTCACCCTCCCTGGATTGATATTTCTGGGCCATAAAGCCTGGTGGTCCAATTCTCAAGACAAGATGCCTCTCTTTGCTTCTGGCTGTGAGGGATTGGCCTCCTCCTGGCAAGGCAGCCTGGATTATGCTATTCAAAATATTCCCTTCTGGGGCTATTCCCTGGTCGCTGAATAAGAGGAAAAGATCATGTTAAAAATTTTTTTTGAAGTGAAGGTAGAAGTACTAATTCGTTTCTAGGTGGTGGGAACTTCACCTTGTATTCCTATGGGCAATACTTGAAAAGATGCCTATTAAATACCCTGTTCTTGGGACCTAATGAGTAGCTTAACTTCTCATCCTTCTGTAGTTCAATCAGTGCAGCTTTTTGATGAGTAATGGCTAAGGGAAGGCCCAAAGAAGAGAGATATATACAAATTACATCCACACATTAACTTACATTTAACCTTCCCAGATTTGGACAATTTGTTAGGCTGTCTGAGGTGAAATTGCATACTCTTGATACCACCTGGGGGAATCAGCAAAATGCAGGGAATATGTTATCAGGAGCATATCTGGATTTTTGGTATCGTATGAAACAGGCAAGGGTGGGGATTGGATATTTGAGAACTCTTCACTTTAAAGCAGCAGTACATTCTTCTAGTCCTGAGTGGGCAGTGGGCTCTTTGGAAGGCTGCTCCTCTTTGAAAACTACAGGGTAAGTCATACGTAAACATTTATGAAGGCTCCTAAATTTTGAGTTCCCAACTCCTTTTGTTTCAGGACCCATTTCTTACCTTTATCTACTTCCCTGGTGGAGGCAGAACAGCTGAGCTTATGGGGGTCAGAATTTTCCCTGAGGCATAAAGATATAACAAAGGACATTCATTTGGACCTCAGGGGATAGTTTGAACATCAGGTGTAATTATCTATTAAAGTTTTCTGAAGACAGACGCTTAAGGATGGGCAATTTTGAGGATAATTTGAAGCAGATGCTCATGTGATAAGAGCACATTTCTTAACACTCTCTACTCTTCTCTCAACACCACACTCTGGGGCTGCTGAGGAAAACAATGTGCATTGAAAAGAAAGAGGGTGTAACATGGGGGGAGGTAGTGTTTTTGACTGGATTGTTTCATTCAGTTCACTACTAAACATCATCCACCCATGGGATGTATGTATCTGGTCATCTTTGCCAAATCAATGCATTACTTCTCAATTTTCATACTTTCTGTTGTTTTTAACCAGACTACTCCCAATTCACCATTTATTACTGAATTATATAATAACAATATATTTATTATATATTTATATATAATATAACCAGACTACTTAACCAGAATATTCCCAATTCACCATTTATTACTGAAAATAATAACAATAATAATAATATTTAAAGCATTTGACAAAAAATTTTTACATAGTTCATCTCATTCATTTCTTACAATGATGCTGTGAAGTAGGTTTTGGTATGCTCATTTTACATGTGAGGAAACTAAGACTTGAAAATGGTTAGATGCTTTGCTTAATTAAGGTCACATAGAAGAAATATTGCAGTACCCCCAAACTAGAGTCTTGGCTTCTTGTCTAGAGTTTATTCCTTGACCCACCTTCTCAGCCCTCAAACCTTCTATACATAGAAGTCACATAGTCACGTTAGCAGTTGTTGAAAGTATGGGAAATAATTACATTCATTCTCTTGAAGAGAAAAACAAAACTTTTTTGGCTTTTTAAGTCTGTGCTGTTTCTTATTTCTTGGACTATGTTCCAGCTGATTTGTGCTCCTTTCCTTTTGTTTAAAGACCTCTTCTTGCCATTATTAAGGCTATAAGATCAACCTAGATGTATCTTTTATGCCTAGAATGTTAATAGAATCACTACCATTACATTTCAAAACCCTCTCCTACCCTATAGACAGATATTTTTGTGTCCTTGTCTTTCCCACAAGAAGACTGGGTTTTTTGAAGTATTGGGGGGTGTTGAGAAGACATATAATTTCTAAATGAGTCCTTATCTGTCCTTTATTTGATGCTTCTGTACTTCCCACCCTTGACCAGCAGACCCTGGAGTTTCTTCACTGTCTCTGTAATAGCCACTGCTAACACAGAGACAGGATGATGTCCTCCTAGTTTGGGGTCAGTGGCTCTGAGATGTTATCTGATTTTGTCACTAGATAGAGCTGTGACACTGAGCCTTGAATTCTTTCCAGACTTCAGTTTTCTAACTCATAAAATTAAAGTATTAGACATAATACATGTTATAGAAGTGAATAATGTTGTATACTCTTAATGTGATATGCAAAAAAAGAGAACACATCCACCAAGTTTCTCTCCAGATCCCAGTAAAGTAACTGTAGCATAGAAGTCTTTGGCCTTCACATTGTTACTGTGATACTGTTAATATTACCAAGAGTTTCCATTTACATGAGGTTATCACCCCTCTGGAATTTGTGTCTGTGTCCACATAATACTACCTTGAAGGAGAGCGAGAAATAGGAGGTGGTAAAGTCAGGCAACCATTGAGATATTGGGTAGAAAAGTAAGTGAAATGGATGGGAATAATCCAAAGAAGAGCCTGATCAATGTTGGAGTCATCAGGGACCATATATTATTCTGTAAACTTGGCAGTCAAGTGAGGTGTGAAAGAGTGGGATGTCTCCAAATTAAGGAATTTTCCAGATGCTAGGAGTCTGGCTGTTTCAGATGAGGGTTAATGGGATAATTACTTGAGCACTATTTGAGGTCAGTTGATTAAGTCAAGCACCAAAATCTGGGAATATGAATTTGATGGGAATGAACTTTATCCAACAATAATTCCTGGACATCTATTTAAATGTGATTAAATAACTTGTCCCAGGTCACTTATACTATAAGATAGCTAATCCTAGATCCTGGCTTCTGAACTTTTTGTTCAATGCATTTCCTACCAACTTGCCTCTTCTGTGTTTGAAGATCTTACAGAAATATTGACTGAAAATTATTTTTTATTTTTTTTCCCTGAGAACTGTGGAAAGAGTGATGTGATGATGATGTTGTCACTGAGATCATATGTCCTGAACTACCAGCCTCCACATCACCGAGTTTCACCTGCCTGCCTTTTTTTCTTTCTTTGCAGTGCCTCTTTCTTTTTCCGTGTGAGATGATGGCCATGATTCCTTCCAATAATTCTGATCTCTTCCCACATACTTTCTTCTTGGTTGGCATCCCAGGATTGACTGCTGTCCACATTTGGATCT
>CAUYPK010039350.1:0-16446 GCA_963574355.1 Loris lydekkerianus | reverse complement strand
TAGACCTCCCATTTGATCCTGCAATCCCATTACTGGGCATCTACCCAGAAGGAAAAAAATCCTTTTATCATAAGGACACTTGTACTAGACTGTTTATTGCAACTCAATTTACAATCGCCAAAATGTGGAAACAGCCTAAATACCCACCAACCCGGGAATGGATTAACAAGCTGTGGTATATGTACACCATGGAATACTATTCAGCTATTTAAAAAAATGGAGACTTTACATCCTTCATATTAACCTGGATGGAAGTGGAAGACATTATTCTTAGTAAAGCATCACAAGAATGGAGAGGCATGAATCCTATGTACTCAGTTTTGATATGAGGACAATTAATGACAATTAAGGTTATGGGGGGGGGAGGAAAAGCAAAAAGAGCGAAGGAGGGAGGGAAGTGGGGCCTTGGTGTGTGCCTCACTTTCTGGGGGCAAGACATGATTGCAAGAGGGACTTTATCTAATAATTGCAATCAGTGTAACCTGGCTTATTGTACCCTCAGTGAATCCCCAACAATTAAAAAAAAAAAAAAAAAAAGAAAACATGAGAAAAAAAAAGAAATTAATTAAAAAAAAAAGTTTGATAGTTTTTATAACTTTGAAGTTTTATGAAATATTTGTTGAGAAAAACTTGACTAAGCACCACCAAGACCAATATCGTGTTTTAATATGTCTTCTTACTTTGTAGTCTTTCTGACTTTCATAACAGACTTAATACTACCCAGCATATATGCATTTAATTAAGTAAAACAGGATAAATTTTGTACTTCTTCATTACTTATATAAATTACTATAATATGTGAAAGTATACATACTTATTATATTGAATATATTTTGTACAGGATGATACATACTTTTCAGGTATTATAATTTAAAGTATCATATGTATACTCTTTTACTTAACAAGAGTACCTCTC
Organism: Loris lydekkerianus; assembly: GCA_963574355.1. NCBI lineage: Eukaryota > Metazoa > Chordata > Mammalia > Primates > Lorisidae > Loris > Loris lydekkerianus. The sequence continues at coordinate 15,530 of CAUYPK010039350.1, read as the reverse complement.
CCCTTAATATTCCCTTTAGTGAAATACACAAGAGTTTTTTTTAGAAGATTGAATTAATAAAGCTTCATGTAGACAATTTAAGGGATAAAATAGTAACCCAAATAAATGTAATTGGAAGAGGAGGATTGAGAGGAGGGAAAAAATTAAGATTTCCAAAAGGAAATGTCAATTCAGCTGAGTTTTTAAACATAGCTAAGATTTCATAGGTAAAAATTAATATAGAACACTCTAGGTAAATAGTATAAAACAATGATCAAAAATTTAAGGTGCAGGAAACACTATCCGTAGAAGATAAAGTTCACACTATGTCTTAACTGCCAAACTTTGTTTTAAACTTTAATAAGTTAGACATTTTTATATAATTATTTCTGGACTTTTTACATAGTTTTGTTTTACATTATTAAATATATTTTACACACAAATATTTGATATATCTATATAGCACAAATATATAGATTTTTAAAATTAATTTTAATAGTTTTTTGTCATAATAATTTACTTTCAAACTAAGCTCTAAAGATATGGGAATAAAAATTGTGTATATTATGGGCTATGGAAAGATCTAAATGCAGATGATTTGGGTAACATTTTTCTTTGCCCTTATTGTATTTAACTCATTATGTAGTAGGCACAGTGCAACTGATATTCTGTAATTTTTCTCTTCCTTTTTTGGAAAATATTAAAATACTATTACCTAACCTAAGAAATGACAGAATTTTCTTGATTTTTAACCAGCTTCAATAATAATAATAAAATTATCTGAAATACTTTTATATGTTTAATGTAAAATTAGTAATATAACATAAAACTATTAATAAAGGATGATTGTTAAGAGAACAACCGAGATGATATTTAGTAAATCCATCATTTTTATTGACATTTGAGCAAAAGTCAGGTTCATTACTAAATATACTAATAGGCTAGATAGACGACAGTAGCATTCTACCTTACTGGAAATGTACCTTACTGATCATTTAGTGCCAAAACTAATGGAAAAATGTACTAAGTAAAAACAAACAAACAAACCTCCTTTTCATGACGACTTTCATAGTTATATGCTGAATATAAAATGACAGTAAATTTTTGAGCACAGGAGCATAGGAATATGTATGTGTTTGGTTTATACCTAAATGTCCTCTGACCTCAGTGTAATTAGAACATAAACCATTAGTCCATGTGATACAGACTCAAAATATAGAAAATGTGAGTGCAAGAAAATAATCTTACTACTTGGTTGGATAATTTCTATTAGGGAGTGTTAACTTTTTAATTTAATTTCTTAAATTTAAATAGGTCGCTATGAGGGTCTAGATTTAATTTGCAATTAACATAAAAGTAATATGTATCGGGGGTCCCTTCATGGTCGCCACTTACTGGGTCCCATCTGGAGTACCTCTTATCCGGGTCTGGGATTGGCCAAGTCTTCAGCCCCCAGCTTATTTACGTTCCAGAGGTGGACCGCTAGGCTACCTTGCTTGGAACAATAATTCTTAGGTGCCTGAGGGCTATTTGCCTTAGCAGGACAGAGAGGGAGAGAGACAGTATTTGAGGGAGTAAAGCAGTCTTAGTAAGAAGAATACATCTTGGCAGTCATTAGCAATCTTTCCTAGAGAGACCCGTGCAGGCATTCTGCAGGCAGAAGAAGCACAGTCAGAGTGAACTGGTCCATGATAGAATGAGAGCTCCCGGCTGCCTTCTCCTCCAGCCTCCTACAGACACCACTCCCATGGCTCTCAGTACCACAGGTGTAGAGCCTGCCAATTATTGAGCTTTTGTGTCCTAGGCTCTCATGTTTATTAGGACAGCCAAATCCCTGCCCATGCCCTTTTCACCAAGGTGTTACGTTACCAAGCTATGACAGGTGTTTCTTATAACTCTCACTTCTCTGTGCCATAAGCTGTATGGGTTGCTACAAAATTGAACATTCATTTTTTCAGAAATACGGAAAGGTCTAATAACATCAATCAAAAAGTTGTTAATATGAAGCTTAAAAAATTTCTAACCTGTGGCTTTTCTTAACAGTACTTCTTTTAATTAGTTATTATACTATAGAAACACCTTAAAATGGCTTTTTTTCTAAGACTTGGCTTTTCATTTTTTTTTAAGATAAAATTCAAGTGAATATATTTGTGTGCTATAATAAAAAATACATTTAATCTTTGTTCCTAGTTAATGTCAGGTAACTCAGAAAACTTTCTGAGATTTCCTGAGTAATGGGTGTATTTTTGTTGTCTATACCAAACCCCTTTTTGATCACTCTTGGAGTTTATGACAAACTCCAAGTCTGATTTAGGGCTCGTAGATGGGGTTGCTTATCTGAAAGACAAAGTGCTTAGAAGGTTGGAATTTTTAACCCCCCCCTGGCAACTTCTGACTGTCTTTCATAAATAAAGAATGTAACTAAGAAGGTCTTTTTCAACAGCTCATATCATTTATAATACACATACAATACTATAATTGAGCAAATGAAGAATATAAAGCACCTAGACTAACTTTGTAAACTAATTGTCAAGAACTGGCTATCAAGAGAGTAAATTATCACATGGGGCCCTTATTCTATTCAGAATATGAATCCCCTATGAATAATAACAAACTTAGTAATAACTTAAATTTCTGCAGACTATTTTTATGAAATCAAACATTATTAAACAAAGCCTACTATCTAAGGAAAGTTTTAAAGATTAACTATTACTACGAATAAATAAATATGGAAATGGCATCGTTTCTTCTGTTGTCTAGTCTATATTTCAAATATCTGTTTAACATTTTGTACATATTTCTATATGCATGGCGAATTTGAAAATATCCCCTAAAGTTAAACAACAGTTTTTGAAACCTAGACTTATTTTTTACATTTCCTTTGGTACTTAGGTATGTTGTACATTGTTTAAATTTCAATACTTTTGCAAACATTAATTTTTTGGTAGGGCTTACCTTATAATAAGATCATTACACATGATCTTGTGAACATGGTCCCATTGCTTTGATTTTCTCGTGGCCCATTTTTGTCTTTATTTTTTTTCCACCACTTTCCCACTCCCAGCTGATTTACATTCTAAGAGTGGGAGGTAATATTTTGATGCAGTAGGATAAGCATCTCTCTTTGATCAATTATCAGACATCTGCTTTATAAAATGTACCACAGAAATTGTTAATAGAGAAATGTAAGAAACTTACTCATTGTCTAGTTATAATATGTGTGCTGAGAAGTACTCAGTGATTTTGAGAAGCTTGCAAATAATCTTATTTCTTGGAAATGTATATTCTGAAAATATAATGGAAACATCAATGATGAATATTCAACAAAAATCAATAATTAATTCAGCCATATAATGTTTCTTCTCATTTTAATGAATTATTATCTATTAAAGAGCATCTTGAAAATTTGAGTTATGATGAGAATAATACATATTATTGTGCATATATATTAATGCACTTTATTTTCTGTAAGTTTAATAGTGACTGCACAAATGTCCTTATCAATAAAATTCATGTTTGTTTAAGTAGAAAAATTGAAAACTGAATGAAAATGTTTTTAAAAAGGGATATCATCTTGCCTAGTTTCTTCAGCAGCATTTAAGCATTTTTACCATTATTATTTTTCATTTCCTTTAAAATTTTCTTTTAAATCATTGCTTTATATACCTTATATTATCATACTAAAAAGCCAGAAAAATTTTGCTTGGGAGTAGTGAACACTGGTAACATATGTTTTTGCTCCAAATATGGATAACAAAACTATGTAAACTATAAATTTCAGTGTGGGAATAGAGATGGTTTCCACTTAAATTCACGATCTCTCCCAAGAATTGGAATGCCTTTCTATGGTACCCACAGTAAATTTTAAATATTCAAATAAAAGCATATCTGTTTCATATACATTGATACAAAATATTAATATTGTGAAATAAAAAATCTCTTTCTTCGAGTACCTTTTGTTGGCCTAAGAACATTGAAACACCTTGAGTAGATACAACAATCTTGCTAAGCTAATCTCATTTTCTGTATTCACACTACACACACCTTTCTTCCAGTAGATCACCTTTATTCTACATTCTCACATATATCTAGGAACTCTTGAATCTACCCTACGGTTCAGCCCCTGTGTAGTGTTTTGGCTTTTAGTGTACAACATAGATTTTTATTGAATCATGATCTTATTGATATTGTTCTAAAAAGTGAAATATTTTTCTATTTTCTTTGTCTCAACGTCATGATTTTTCTAGCTTTATTGAGGAATATAATTGAAAAATAAAAATTGTATATGTTTAAGATGTGCAAATTTATATTTTTATATGTCTATATATATATTATCAAATGATATGTAGCAAGAAAATTAACATACTCATTCTTTAAATCTTAACTTAATTTCATTCCCTAATTGAAAACGTCTCTTAAATCAAAGGTGAATTTAATGGCTTTCATTTCTACTCTTATTCAAAACTTATGCTTTTGCATTTGTCCAACTAATTTCTAATTATTGTCACCACTAAAGGTCTCTTGATTATGCCTAACTCTGAGGAGGTGAGAAAGGCATTCTTTCATCTTGCCCAGAAATAGGGAAAAATCAGATATTGAGGAGATGTGGAAGTCTCTACTATAATTGTGACATCATATACTAGCTGAAACAAGTTCAAATGTTTAAGGTTTGGAATTTTTTATTAAATGAAAATGACCACCAGAAACTTCTGCAAACTTCTCTTTCATGTGAAGATTTCAACGTTGAGCATAATCAATAATAGTATCACTATTATTGATACTATATATCTCCCAACGTTTTATAATTACTAATCATTGTAAGTATAAAGAAGACTAAAATTATACTTTACACTTTAACCTAATATTTAGAAATTAAGCATGAGAGAAAGTTTTACTTTCTAATCAGAATTCTTTAATTGATTTTTCTTTAGAAGTCTCTCTTTGTCTCCCTGTTACGTCAGAGAAAACACCACAAGTTCAATGTTTCCCTGGGCAACTATTTCATTAATTGATTAATTTTATTGATTTTAATTTTTTTAACCAAGACTTTAAAAATTATTTGTATTTTCTTAAGTGAAAAAATATTTCTTTAGAAGTAATAAAGAGACTAAGACATGTTTTTATCCTGATTAAAATGTTTAACTTACAAAAAGGTATGAAATGTGAAGAAAAGTTTTGCTAAAATTAAATGATGGAGAGTTGAAGTAGTGAGCTAGAATAGACACTGACCATTGAACATCTTTATATTGCAGAAAATCCACTTTCAAGTTCTTTGTTCATATTATTGATGTTAGTGGATGATACTTGAAATCTAGGGGACAGTGAAGTAGGTTAAATGAATGGGTCAACTTTCACTGTAACCAAAATGTCTTGGAACTAGACGTAACCTCAGGAGAGCTGGCTTTAGAAAGGGCAGTTTGTAGATTTTGACTATCAGGCTCTCCTGCTAAGCTCAAGCTGGAGGAAAATAACATATGCTTGATATATGTGATACAGGAAACTAGCCACCTGAAAAGCCTATAAAGAAAATGAACTCTGTAGCCATATTTGGTCAATTGCTGGTACAATTCAGCAAACATCCAAGTGCAATTTTCAATAACCAGTTCTGAATATAGTAGTTCAGATAACTGTGTTGTAATTTCTTTAAGTGCATTTTCTACCATAGGCAAATCTTCTTTTGATGAAAATAGACCTGTTTTCACTTATTAAGTATAAATTCTTATGAAGAACCTTAAGAAGGTAGAAATTGTTTTCTTGATCTTTGGCAAGATCAATAAACAATTTCAAATTACCACATTTGTTACTAATGCTTTTTTTTCCTGAAAAAATTGGCTTTCTTTGACGACTTTTACTTTCCTTAGCTATTACTACCTAAACTTTTACCCTAAATACAGGGGTGGCCATAAAGTTTGTGTGCAAGTTCACACGAACTTTATGGCCATCCCTGTATATATGAATTGTTTTAAGTTTTAATACTTTCTTTTAGATGAGAGCATATATCAAACTTTTCTCTCATATTATAAAGCTTTCTTAAGCCGTAAGCCAACTCAGCATATTCTAGTTATCAGTATGCATGTACCGGAACAGAAAACAAATGAATAATGCTCTTATATTCTGTTTTCCTCCCCCCATAACAAATAGTCCCTGTTTTACACTTTCCCTACACCCTAACACATATAAACTTATTTATATAGACCATCTGTTTTCTGTCAATAAACTATCAAAACATAAATTTAAATTATTCCATCTCTCTTTGACTTCCAAACCCCATATGAATAAAAAAGGCAAAACATTAAAAATGCATTGAAATAAATATTAGTAAAATTTAAAACTTAAAGAAATTGTGTAATTTGTTCAAGGACATATAGCAAGTTCTGGTACCTCTCTATTTACTCATTAAAAATGAGTGTATGTGTTTATACTTTATGCTTTCATGTAAAATCATTCCTGAATATTGACTATTTTGATTATATCATTAAGTTTCAATATGAGGTAATATCAGTACACTATGTTTTTACTAATTTAATATAATTTTATATTTTCAATAATGTTTTAACTTATGGGTGGCGCTTGTGGCTCAATGAGTAGGGCACCGGCCCCATATACCAAGGGTGATGGGTTCAAACCCGGCCCCAGCCAAACTGCAACAAAAAATAGCCTAGTGTTGTGGCGGGCGCCTGTTGGCCCAGCTACTCAGGAGGCTAAGGCAAGAGAATCACCTAAGCCCAAGGTTGCTGTGAGCTGTGATGCAATGGCACTCTACCAAGGGTGACAAAATGAGACTCTGTCCCTAAAAAAAAAAAATAAATAATAATAATAAAAAGAACATTTTAACTTTCGTAACCTTTTGATGCTCAAATTTATCACTAGAGAAAAAAATCATATGTACATCGTGTTACATATAAGGAAATAGTCATTCAGGAAAACAAATAAATTGCTTAATTTACTTGTTGTAACCTGATACTGATCCTCTATCGTTTTTTTTTTTTTTTTTACTAGACAGTACTTGCTTCTTCTGCAACTGTGTTAACATTTTAAATAAAGAAGTAATTTTATGAATATCATAGCTAGGATGTTTGTTCTCTCTGAATCTCATGTTGAAATCCCATCTCCAGTGTCAGCAGTGGGAACAGGTGGGAAGTGTCAGAGTCATGGAGATGGATCCCTCCTGAACGGCTTGGTACCATCCTCAAGACAATGAATGCGTCCTGACTCTCAGTTCTTGAACCCGCCACCTCTGGCATATGGGGCTGCAGCCCTACTCCTTTGAGTCACAGGCACCAGCCTGTGAAAACTGTTTTTTTGGTTTTTTTTTTTTTGTTTTTTGTTTTTTTTTTTTAATTAATTAATTTATTTATTTATTTTGTTGTTGTTGTTGTTGTTTTATTAAATCATAGCTGTGTACATTGATATGACCATGGGGCATCATACACTAGCTTCATAGACCGTTTGACACATTTTCATCACACTGGTTAACATAGCCTTCCTGGCGTTTTTTTAGTTATTGTGCTAAGACATTTACATTTTACATTTACTAAGTTTCACATATACCCTTGTAAGATGCACCACAAGGTGTAATCCCACCTATCCTCCTCCCTCCCCTCCTTTTCCCCCTTCCCCCTATTCAGATCCCAGCCCTGCCCACTCCCTCTTACTTTTTCACTTGCCCGTGCCCGGTTCCACCATCACTGGAAACCCTCTGAAGCCCTCACCAGAAGTAGATGCTGGCATCGTGATTCTTGTATACTCTGCTGAATTGTGAGCCAAATAAAACTCTTTATAAATTACTCAGCATCAGGTATTTCCTATATAGTCATGCAAAATGGACTAAAACAATTGTTGAAAGAAAAAGAATGTGAATATGTCGAGATGTTCTTAACTACTATATTCCAAGCAATGGAAAATGGATTATTAGATATTTTAAGTTGATCTCAGAAATTACCGGACATATTGTATTGTTTCATCCATTTTATAAATTGACACTAAATTATGCATCGATATTTCAATACAGATTGATCCAACACTGATGCAGTACTATTTTTAGTGTTCCACTAATTATAAGTCAAGACTAACTAGATTGTATTGTATAAAGATGAGTACAATTCTCAATTTGGGAGAGATAAAATCAAGTAAAATCACATATACTTAGAAATATATTTTTTATATAGAATATTTTTGTATGATTTTCGTTGAGAACAGACTGTCCTAACCAGGTGGCAGCTTTCATTTCCCCCAAACTTCTGTTCTAATTGCATCACTCTAGTTTAAAAGTATTTCTCCTTTATAGAGAAAACTTCAGATGTATTGCATAAATTAGGATTAGAGTACAATGATACAACTTTACATTGAAAAACTCATTCCACACAAACTTTTGTTATGAATGGGAAATTGGGGGCCCACATTTTCTATTTTCAGGATGCATTTAGTAATATATAGCTTCTATAAATGGAAATAGAATGTATTGTGTACCTGGTTCTTCTTTCATGCTTTACCTATAAAATTCTTTGTAGAATTACTCTCGGGGAGAATGGTTCAAACATTTCACTATGACTTCAATTTTTGACTTTTTGAACAAAAAATTTCAGGTTTTCCAAAGTATACTGACCCTGATCATAGAGTAGCTGCAGGCAATGTGTTTTGGTATTGGCTTACTGTATAGGGAAATATGCAGTAAAACCATATGAGACAATGTGACAATGTTATTTTAGGTCAGTTTCAGTCAGTGTTTTACTCCTGTTTTATACACGTTCTATTGATTAATTTCCAAAAATACATCTCCTGCAGACAATATGTAATAACCAATATTTTGTGTGTCTTACTGTGCATGTGTGCAAGAGTTTCACTAGTGTACTTATCTAAACATGGTCTTATTATGTAGCAACATGTCTGCATATAAAAGTTTGCTGCAGTATAATTTTCTGTACAAGTGAAATAACAGAATACAAGAAGTGACACGTATCAGTGTTGGAGTGATGAAGTCCAGTCAATTTTTCCTTAAGCTACTCAAGCTTTTAAGTAATGCAGTTTATCACCTTCCTCTTCATTACGTGTAGTCCATTTACAGTTGACAACATCTCATTCATTGCTGTTCACCGTTCACTGACAGATGTTACCTGTCAATCTTGCAAGAAACTTTTGATTGATCATGACTCTTCAGAGTGATACAGATATGGAAATGATAGGGCAGACCAATCAATAAATGGTGCAAGATAACAAATGACTATCCAAGCTTTGAGTTTATTTTATATAAAATAGTTTGATAATAAAATTCCTTCATTAACTATTACCACAAAATCTTTGATATAAACCCCAGTAAAAGGTGAAGCTTATTTCTTCATTCTTTCTGCTGATATTGCAACTAAATTGATTAATAAAAAGAAATAGTAAAAATGTATGAGTTTCTGAGACTCATCTCAAGAGGCCTTGTGGAGTCACATCTTACATTCTTGGAACTTGACACCAGCAACTATGATGACTGATATGATGTGGAGAGAGATCCGCCTACCCCACCAAATCCAGCCGTCCTATCCCAGCCTCTAGACAACCTCAGGGGCATTAGCCAGCTCAGGTATTACCAGATGACCATCGAGGTTAAAGACATAATAAATCATTATTTTAAGTCATTACATTTTCGGGTAGTTTGCTATGTAGCCATAGATAAATAAAATACTTCATTTTTATATAATAGAACTCAGTGATAATGTTTCTCTGATAATTCCATATATACTTGTCTGGTTTCTTCTTTAAAAATTAACTCCATAACTCATATAACCTCCTTCCCACAATTACTTTCCAAATTAAAAAAAAAAAAAAAAGTGTTACTTGTGCTAATAGTAAGCATTAATGACCATTAGTACATAAATGATATTTACTATGCAAAGCAATTTCATTAATTTTCCTTTCAGTTCACAACTTTTCAACCTTACTGGATCACTTATTAATTAAATTACTTAATGCACTTTCAGGCTAAATTACTCAAAACATGCCCTTATATTATTTGGTTTATAAGTTAGAGTTTAGTTTCATTCTTGAGCCATTAAGCCACATGCAGATGTCATATTGTTACATCTTTTTTGTCCTGCTGGGTTTAGATATGGTTCACTCTATGTGATACTTTTCAAATAGACATATCAAATCCCAATAGACAACTGAATATTTACATATTGTCTTCCATGTAGCCACATGTAACATACAGCATTATGCGTAAGTGAACAAGGCCCTTCTGGATTGATGATAAGCAGAGGTTCCATTGGTAGTTTACCTTAGGAATTAAAATTACAGAGTAATTATAACCCAGATTGGTATTTTCACATTGTCTCTTCAGGTCAGTTTTCAGTCTACTCAAGAGGCACCATACCAAAAACCTATCACATCTATACTAATGAATAGGAGAAATGTTCCCTGTCTTTTTTTTTTTTTTTTTTTTTTCAATCTAGTGAATAAATCCAACACTTTTGGGGGAAACTTGTTTGGTTATTGGATGTTTTTTGTTTTTGTAATTCACCCAAGTCACTTAAAATCTTGAGGCAGTGGAATAACACTATGGCTTGGATAGGAAACAGCCCTCACCTGTTATTCTCAGTCTCAGCAAAAGTCCACATTTGGCACAGCTATTTGCATCCACGGGATTAGAAATGTCATCTGAACGTGTCATTGGGCACTGCTTACATGAGTTCCTGGAAACAATAACAGATCGTGATTATATCTGTCATTATAATAGTGACTGAGAGTTAATTATTTTTTTCATTAAGTAAAGAAAGAAACTAACATTTAAATACCTTATCAAACATTACATTGCTTAAAAAGACAGAATTATAAAATTTAACTCCGTCCATTCCTCCGTTTCTCAGTGTATTTTTGTATTAATATCTGCATTCCTCTTACCTTCCTCAAGAGTTTGACATTATTTATCTGAACTGTTATTGGTGAACAGGCATATTGAGATTACCTGTGCAGCTTGTGTGTCCTATAAATGCATATTTATAGGTGCTCTAACATTAGCCTGAAACTGGAAAATTAAAGTGAAAAAAACCTAAAATAATCTATTTTCTCATACTTACGTTCCATACACAGACATATTTTATGTGAGATCCTACTTCAATATTCTATAAACGTCCATTTTGATTTTAGAAATGTGTAAACATTTTTATTTTGCACATCTGGTTAATAACTGCAGAATGTAAATCACCGTGCAGTTGGTTGACCAGAGTGGAGTAGAAAAATTGCTCCTCCCTTGTAAATATCCCTCATATTCTCTAACGAAGACTGGAAAATACGAGTCAGAATTTGAAGTATTTAGAATTCTTAGAATCAAAGAAGATATTTAGTCCTTTTATTTTTTAACTCAAAGCTCAGGAGTCCTCAATAAGACATTTAATTGATGATATATTTTAAATTCAATATGAAATTTACAAACTTATTAAAAGTGATTTAAAATTTAACAACTTCAAAAGCCTTTTTCAGGAAAACTTGCAAATAATTTATTTCAAAATGTATCACTCATCCTGGTAATAATTCAGTTATATAAGGGAGACTGATGTGTAAGTTTCTCTTAAAAATTCAACATCCTATATAGAAAGCTACTTGCAAAGAATGCTGCATTAACCCAGAATAAAAGGATATTTAAAGCTTCCCCATAAATGTGAGATAAAATGTTTAAGTAGATTTTGATACTAAGTATGTAGAATTTAATTCAATGGCCCTAATCCTGGCTTCGACAGAAGAGATTAGTGTGTGATTTATTTTGTGAAGCAAACCTGGATCTTTTTTTCATATACTTTATTAATAAATTGCAAATAGATATGAAAAACGCGAATTACATTTATACCTCAAAAATCCTCATGGAAGTCAATTAATTTCTGGAAGACTTTTTTTTTCCCCCTTCTTATAGTCAGTCCTAGTCAGTTTGTCAAATTACCTCCTAAGTTTCTTGCCTAAATAGGAATGATTTTTGCCCCTAGAAGCAGAATCTCAAGACACTGAGAGCTCATTTGCTTTTTTCCTCTGCAGATCACTTCTAGGATTGCAGAAGGATTCTAGGATTCCCCCCAACAGCCACTTCTAGGATTAAAAGTGAATTTTAAAAATTTACTCTTTCTTTTTCTGCTGATCAATATTCAGAAAAAAAAAAATTGCAGTAAATGCACTATAATTTTCGAATTTTGGGTTAGTCCACAACAGACATTTTTTCCTAATCCATGTTTTAGTCCATGATCTGGCAAGCTGTCTAGTGTCCCCCTCATTTGGGGGCTACATCCTGGCTGATCTGACCTTAAAGCATTGGAATTTGATCCTTGGAACCAAAGATATTTTTAAGCCCAACCACTCAGATTATTTTGTTCAGTATTTTTTTCTGATATTTTTCTATTGCACTCTGATCTGATTTTTACACAAGTACCTTACAATGACCTTACAATTTCATAAACTGACTGCTTATCTCATTTATTCCCCAGTCCTGTCTCTCATATGTATCATGTACATGTATCATGTATCATGTACATGTTTGTGTATACAAACGTGCACATTACTGTACATATCAAGTATACATACCAACATATAACACATGAGTTTATAGCAGTAATCAACAATAATTGGATGGTTATTTTACTATATGCACACAACATCCTAAACAATTTTTATGTACCCATTTATAATGCAGGTATTAATTCACACTCATTACATATGAAGAAATTAGATTACGTGACATTTAAATCACCTTATCATCTCATGCAGCTGGTAATTTACAAGATAGAAATCCACTTACTCAAACTGGACTTTCCAAAGGATAATATTTTATTACAAACATACAGTTTCTAAGAAAAATACGAAATCCTTCAAGCCATACATTGAAAATGGTGTTCTGTAGGCTTGTCCTAGGAGAAAACATTTTGCCTTTGTTAGCAAGGTTCCCTGACAGTGCCTCAAGGGAACACAGCTGCTGTCTCTCATCACACCACAATTTACCTGCAGTTAGGGCTTAGCTAGCAAGTTGGAAGAGCTGATTGCTATAGGCAGCAATGAGGATTGCCTCTAGCTTAGTTACAAGGCTTCTCAGAAATGAGAATACATTAAAATACTTCATATATCCTTTCTCTTCCAAGGAAGGTTTAGAATTGGGTGATGTTCATAAGGAAAATGTTATTTAATTCCTGGTGTCCACTGAGTTTAAACAATCTCCGTAAGAACGTAAAAACGTGACTTTGAAGAACAGCAAGGAATTATAGTTCAAGAAATAATATTTTCTCTAATATGATTCTGTAGAAAATAATGAGTAATTTTATATTTAAAATATGATACTATATGACAGCCACAATCCTATTATATATATATATATATTTCAGTGGCAGTATTATGATAATTTTGGAATTATTTTATTTAACATTTTGAACAGGCCGGCTAAAGTGGCTCTTGCCTGTAATCCTAGCATTCCAGGACGCTCAAGGATTGCATGAGGTCAGGAATTTGAGACCAGTTGAGCAAGGGGGAGACCCGATCTCTACTAAAAATATAAAAAAATGAACGTGGTGTCCTGGTGGATACCTATAGTCCCAGCTACTCAGGAGGCTGAAGTGGAAAGATCACTTGAACCCATGAGTTTGATGTGTGTGTGTGTGTATTTGTGTGCAAATGTATATATGGCACATTCAATGACAAATATGAATATCTGACATAACAAAATAATATAATAATATCTAGGGCCCCTTGCTGTGTCTCATGTCTGTAATCCTAACATTCTGGGAGGCCGAGGTGTGTGAATTGCCTGAGCCCAAGGGTTGGAGGTTGCTGTGAGCTATGATGCTATGGCACTCTACCAAGGGCAACAAAGTGAGACACTGTCTCAAAACAACAACAGCAACAAAAAACAAAATAATATCTAACATTTATATCTTACTAGATATCACACAGATATCATTCTAAAATCTCAAAATTAGAATTCTGGTTCATGAGCACTTATTTTTTTCTTTTAAACTGTGATTAGAGCTGTAGTTTTCCTACAAGTTTAGCATGAGAACAATACACTATTATTCACAGTATTCCATCATTCAAATCATAAGCATGAATTTTTATTTTTTTACATATAAAAGTCTAAGTTTATTCCATATTAGAAAAAGGAAACAGAGCAGGGAGGATGAGATGAGAACAAAAGAAGGGAGCAGAGAGCAAGATGTCTGAATTTCTGATATTTTTAAGGTGATGTGTGTGTTTTATATACAAGTGTATTTTATATACATTTATCCTATTTATACAATTGTATTTACACATTCATATATTGTGATATAATTATAATATTTTAACATAATTAAAGACATTTTACTTTAATACCACAAAGAAGGTACTATTAGCAAAACTTAGTTAAAATTCCAAGCGCAATGTATTTGTATGATTTTCTACTTTTGACTAATCTCATATTATTTAACAACACTTACATAATACCATTATTCTTATAAGATAAAAACTTCTCCCTATATCTTATTCCCAACTTTTAATTCGTAGTCTACTTAGATAAAGTAGATAAAGAATTATTTTTCTTCTTTTCTCATGCATGTAGGCAAAGAGATGGTTTTCATTAAAAAGTAAGTACAAACTATTTTGTTTAAAACCATTTCCCGTTATCCAGTTGATAATAGTACCATTTCTTCTTATTTCTTTTCTTTCATGTTTTTTTGTTGGAAAAATAATGAATACTATTCAGCATCATTACACTGCAAGAAAGACTCCTACCTCTTGCTCTCTATAACTAGTCTCAACATTTGATTTAATGGTTCTCTTATTTTCTTTCAAGTTAATATCATAAATGGGGCTAAAATTTCTAAAGCAGTTGCAAAAACTCCTATTATGTATGTACCTAGAAAATGAATAATCTAGTGTTAATGTTACCATCAAATTATCACTTATTTCTGAATTTTTTAGAAGCATTAAATACTTATTTAACACATTAAATGCATGTGAATTGTATTTAACTCATACTAGTTTTTAGCCCAGGGCCTTGTGGAGCTGTGAAACCTCTGTTCATTGCATTTGCTGTCCTTTGGAATGTCTCACCCACTGTTGCCCTGCTCCAGCTGGCTGGCCCAAGTGTACCACATGTGCTGGACTTCATTCTCTCATTACCATAACTTCCAATTGGGCATTTCACCTTGAATACTTGTCAGGGGGCTCTTTGAATAAAATTGATATGATATTATGCAGCATTGTGATGTTGTTGTACATCATAAGGGGTATGATTTAGAGGTTATCATCCAGGACCACCTAAGGTCCACCGCAGACACAACTAAATACTTGTGGAATGACAGAAGACTCAATCTCAGTAACAAATTAAATAAGTATGTCATGAGGCACATATAACTCACGTGGCATAGAGCAGGGGTGGTGAACACGCGGCTAGAGCCGCATGCGGCTCCCAGCCAAAATGAATTTCGGCTCTTTGCCTCTTATCATTATTTTGTATACTGTGGCTCTTTGCCAACTTTGGATTTTGTTATGCTGCTTCTGAGGAGGGACCTCTGAGGAGCGATCTCCGAGTGCGTAGTCGAACTTGTTCGCCACCCCTG
>CAUYPK010039349.1:0-14665 GCA_963574355.1 Loris lydekkerianus | reverse complement strand
CAAAAAAATAGCCAGGCTTTGTGGCAGGTGCCTGTAGTCCCAGCTACTTGGGAGGCTAAATCAAGAGAATTGCCCAAGCCCAGGAGTTGGAGGTTGCTGTAAGCTGTGACACCATGGCACTCTATCAAGGGCAACATCCTCTGGACACACAAAGTCAAATTATCCCCTTTTAGAACTTTTAGAGGAATGTTTTGGAAATGGCTTGCTGTTTTTTGCCCTCTCTGCCTACCTCCACTTTCCCCTATTCAGGGTTCTCATCTGAACCCCCCAACTGTCTTACCAGTACTTGGGATGCAGGACAAACACATGCACACACACCTGTGAGCACACACACTCTTCACCATTCTACTATCAGAGGCCTATAAGACCTGCCAAATGGCGAGAGTAGCTCCCTGGAGAGGATGGTTAGCCTCTCCTACTTCCCATCTGAGAATCACATAAGAACTTGAGACAGTCTTTCACAATCCTCATAGGCCCAGTCCTGATCCCAAACCCCCTTCCTTCCCCTGCCAAGCTGTTGTAGTGTCCTGTGGCAGAAGGGGAGAGTCCCAGAGTGTGCCATGTACGTGCCTTGAGTTTATTAGTCCACTGTGACTTTTTCCTATAAGATCAATGCAAAGGTCCTGCATCCTTAATTAAAACTTGACTTGTTTCCTTTTTGGAAAAGAAAAAGGAAGTCATTTGTTTGTCAAATACTTACATGCCTGGTAGGTGTCAGGCTATGTGCTAGGGAGTTGTAGTTTAGTTGGGCATAGATGTTAATGAAGTCATCACTTTATATAGGCAACATTACAGAGTGGTATTACAAAGAAGGGGAAACAGATATAAGAACAAGGAAGAGAAGAATTTACTGCTCTGAAGGGTCCTCCCTGAGGAAGTGATACTGAACTGAGATCCCAGAAGAAGAGTGCTACATTCCACTATGCAGATTCTCTGGACAAGAGGAGCAGATTAAGTTAAAGGAAAGGAAAGGCCAGTGAGGGGTGGTAGTGGGGTGCAGAGAAGGGAGCAAAGTTTGAGGAGAAAAATGGAGAATTTTAGTTTGCATTTAGTTAAGTTTAAGATGTTTATGAGATAGCCACTAAGTAGTAAGATGGGCTCTTTTTATGTAGAATGGAATATAATCTGGGAAGTGAAAAATTATAAGATCTGGGCCAGGCATGGACACGGTGGCTCTTGCCTGTAATCTAGCACTGTGGGAGGCCAAGGCTGGTGGATTGTCTGAGCTCGGGAGTTTGAGACCAACCTGAACAAGAGCAAGACCCTGTCTCTAAAAACATAGCTAGGCGTTGTGGTGGGTGCCTGTAGTCTCAGCTACTTGGGAGGGTAATGCAAGAGGATCGCTTGAGCCCAAGAGTTTGAGGTTGCTGTGACCTGGGATGTCAAGGTACTCTACTGAGGGCTACAAAATGAGACTCTGAAACAAAAAAAAAAGAAAAAGAAAAAAGAAAAATTATTCAAGATTTCATGTAGTTCTAGAGACTTATCTCTAGTCCTTTCAGCTGCAGAAGTTTGTCATCTCTGATCCTCTCTGCCAACATGGTTATAGAACAACTACTGTTCTTCTCTGTTCCTCAGAATGTGTGCTTCCTTGGGGCTGCTGCTTGCTTCCTCCTTTCCTGTGTCTTTTACCTTCTATCAACTACCACCTACTTGAGAGGAGGTCCTCATTGGTCCACGCAGCCCTCTGGAGCCTAAGGGGAGAAGCTCCATGTATGAGCACTTCAGGCATGGCTGCTGTGCTGTGGTCAGATGCTCAGCCCTAGTCCTTTTAGACTGGCCTGGCTAACTTGTGTTGTTGTTGACACCTCTGCCACCTCCACTATTACTGCTTCTTCGGCTGTGCTGCTGGGGGCTCCATGCTAGCTTCCTCCTTGGAGAGCAAGAAAATTATGACATTTTCCTGATTTTCTCTTCCAAATGGTGTAGTAGAAGCACCAGTGAGTACAGGCCAAGCAAAGGCTGGCCTTTTGATAAGGAGGCTGGATGGACCCTGAATTGAGGTGATTTCAGGATGCCTAGGAAGGCACCGCTGCTTCACAGGCATGTGGTGACATCTACTTAAGGAACTGTCTGGAGTGAACATGATGGATTTCTTCCCTCGAAGAGTACTTCAGGCAGCTGTGGAAAGACACAGGTCAGTGTCTACTACAGACAGGTTGTACAGGATATGGAAGTGGAAGGCATACCACAAATCCTTATGGAAAACAAGCATATTCTAAATAGACTAGTGAATTCAATATCATAGCAGACACTCATTTTATTTAGATTTAGCTGTATCTCAAATATATAAAAACCTCTAGGAATTTCCAAGGGAATTGAAAGCATACATCCACATTAAACTTTGTATATGTACAGATATTCGTAGCAGCATTATTCACAATATCTGAAAGTATTCATTGATGGATGATGGGTAAACAACATATGGTATATCCACCCAATGAAATATTATTTAGCCACAAAAAGGAATGAAGTACAATTGAATGCTACAACAAAAATTAATCTTGAGAACATTCAGTGAAAGAAGTCACCCACAATAAACCACATATTATAATTCTGTTAATATGAATTGTTCAACAGGCAAATCCTTTAAGATAGAAAGTACGTTCATGGTTTAGTGGTTGTCAGATTTGAGGTAGCGAGGAATTGAGAGTGACTACTTACAGGTACGAGGTTTCTTTCTGGGGTGATGGAAATGTTCTGGAATTAGTGGTTATGGTTCCCCAGCATAGCAAATATGCTAAAAACCACTGAATTGTACACTTTAAAATGGCAGATTTTACGTTAGATGAATTATATCTTGACTTATTTTTAAGTCTGGGAATTAATCAATTACACTATGATATCATATGATAGTTTAAGTCAGAAACCTTGGGTTTACTTGTGGTGTCATCTTTACTCTCCATCTGTAGAATTAGGAGAAGCTATATTCTCCAGGTTGCTATGGAGATGAAGTAATGCATGTGATAGACTTAGCTGTAAGAAGACACTAAATGTTCTTTTTCCTCTTTTTTTTTTGGTAGAGACAAAGTCTCACTTGATCACCCTCGGTAGGGTGCCGTGGCATCACACAGCTCACAGCAACCTCCAGTTCCTGGGCTTAGGTGATTCTCTTGCCTCAGCCTCCTGAGTAGCTGGGACTACAGGCGCCGGCCACAACACCTGGCTATTTTTTTGTTGCAGTTCGGCCGGGGCTGGGTCCAAACCCATCTCCCTCAGTATATGGGGCCAGCATCCTACTCACTGAGCCAGAGGCACCGCCCACACTAAATGTTATTTATTGTTTTGGTTATGACATGGTTTGGAGCCCTTTGTTGTTACTGATACATTTAGAAAACAGCTTTAGTGTGTGTTGCTTGTTTGGGCCTTCCTAGGGAAGCTTGGAATTAGGAGACATCCCTAAACTGAGTCATGGGCAAAGGATTAGAGGCAAAGGATTTCCCTGCTGCTGACATTGCATTAAAGCCTCCTCTTGAGCAACACTGAAAAGTAGTTAACATTTGTGTCTCTTTCCTGCCTCTCTTTTCTGGCCTGGTAGTTTTTTTGAGTTATCATTTCAACATCTCTTACATCTGCTTCTATCAAGTGATTAGTATTTTCCAAAATGAGCTCATCACATTAATCATATTAGGATGTGAGCTGTATTTGTATCTTACAGGAAGACCAAAAAAGCTCAGAGGGAGGAGGAATCTTAATGCCCTATGGAAAGAGAGGGTGGGCAGAGAGGGAAGTTACTCTGATGTAGCAGTGCCTTCCTGGGCATCCCTGAAATCACCCCAATTTAGGGCCCATCTGGCCTCCTTATCAAAAGGCCAGCCTTGCTTGGTCAGTGCTTACTGTTGCTACTGCTATACCATCTGGAAGAGAAAATCAGGACATTGGCTTTCATTTCATGGTCTCCTAGGAGTAAGCTCCCATGGAGGCCACAGAAGTGCCAGCAGAAACAGTGATGGTGGTGGCCCGGTGTCATTAGCAACAGTAATGAATCACTGCTGGCCTGGTTCTTTGCTCTGACTCAGCTTGAAACTTCTTTCAGTTAACAGGAAGCCAATAACCAGTGAAGTCAAAAGCTTATATGGAACTTGCTGGATTGGAAACCACTAGGCATTTTTAAAGTTTCTAAAATAAGAAGGGAAACCATTGGACAGAAGCCTCCCTGTCTTATTAAGAGTTGGGGGTTTTGTTTCTTATGAAACTAAAAAATTGTACAGGAGTTTATAAAAACAGGAAGCTGGCAATGAAAGCGAGTGGATATGCAAATGAAACAGTCAGTTTGGAATGCAGGTGGGAGTCTGCCTGTGGGAAAGACTGGGAAATGCAGCAGAATGAGGACAGCCAGGTTATCATGCATAGCTGCAGCCCTGGGGAAGATGTGAGGGGTGTGGAAACTTCACTGCCCTGGCATCATCAGCCCAAGGGAGTGTTAGAACTGTAGCAGCAAGGGAGGGAGACAGTAAGAGAAATCAAGATGTTTACATTGCTCCAGGAGAGATTTACATTTTCTCCTGGGTATTAGAGAGGGAGCTCTGTGAGCTCTGGAGGCCCTTCCTGCTCAAGGCTCTAGCACCCTGGAAGCTGTGGAAGGAGCCTGGAACCCGTGTCAGGACTGCTGTCCCCATAAACCGAGGGTGGTGGGTTCGAACTTGGCCCCAGCCAAACTGCAACAAAAAAATAGCTGGGCATTGTGGTGGGTGCCTGTAGTCCCAGCTACTCGGGAGGCTGAGGCAAGAGAATCACCTAAGCAAAGTGAGACTCTGTCTCTAAAAAAATAATAATAATCCTCACATAATTTTATTTAATCCCATTAAATATTGGTAAGAGCACTATTATCATCATAT
Source organism: Loris lydekkerianus (assembly GCA_963574355.1). NCBI lineage: Eukaryota > Metazoa > Chordata > Mammalia > Primates > Lorisidae > Loris > Loris lydekkerianus. Next base: position 9,827 of record CAUYPK010039349.1, on the reverse strand, counting down.
CCAATATACAGATGAGGACTCTCAGCTGTACTTTTATTTATTTATATAAATATTATATATTTTATAACCTCATCTGTGTATTCATTTATTATTATTATTATTTTTGCTATTTTTGCCAAGAGCTGGGTTTGAACTCACCACCTCCAGCATATGGGGCCAGCGCCCCACTCCCTTGAGCCACAGGCTCCGCCCTCATTTATTTTTTTTGAGGCAGGTTCTTGCTCTGTTGCCTGGGCTAGAGTATAGTGGCATGATCATAGCTCACGGTAACCTCAAACTCCTGGGTTTAAGTGATCCTCTTGCCTCAGCCTCCTGAGCATCAGGGACTATAGATGCACATCACCATGCCTGGCTAATATTTTTTTTTTTTCTATTTTTTGTAGAGATTGGGGTGATGCTTTTGCCCAGGCTGGTCTTGAACTCCTGGCCTCAAGTGATGCTTCCACCTGGGCATCTAAAAGTATCAGGATTACAGGCAGAACCTGGAATGAATTGTCCAAAGTCATATAGTCAGCAGATAGTAGCATAGAGACTTGAACCTAGATTTTTTTTGTTAATTCCAAAGTTCATGTTCTTAATCATTATAATGTTTTATACAGAAATTTGTCTCTATGTGACCAGATACCTTACTGGAAGATGCATCCCTGTTAGAGGTGATTCTCTGCCGAGTTTAGAGGAAGGAAGGGTAGAGGGGCAAAGGAGCTTGAGGCATCATGTGAAACTGGAGGAGTTGTGCTGAAGAAGGTAGGGGAGGGCTGCTGAGCAGAGGAACCTTTGGGCCTTGTTCAGGACTGTTTAGGGTCTTCCTTTAGGATACCATTTGTGGGCAGAACCCGGAAGTGCTGCTAAGTATGGCAACTAGATACCAAGGTCCTTGTCTTCTTGGGGTCCTCAGAAACTGAGAATATCAAGCCAATTTATTGGCCCAAGGAGATAGAAATTAGGGGTCCAAACAAACATCTGTTAGGATAACATAAGAAGTGTGACAACTGCAATTGAAAATTGCTTCTGCATCTGTAGCTGGTCAGCAGAGTTTCTCCTTGTAGAGACTCCAGGTGGATACAGCGTGGAGGGAAAAGAAGAGGGGCAGCCATTGGAGCCAGAAGCTCAGCTGTCGTGAAAGGCACAGCCCTGGAGCAGGAGTTGAAAGCCTCTTATTTGAAGGCTGGCCTGTCACAGCTAAACCCTACTTTGGCTGCTTCTAGCCTTCTTGCTGATCTAGGGGCCTTGTGCTAGCTTAACCTGGTGGCCCTGGGGGAGGTGGCTTGCTATTCCAGCTGGAAGAGTTAAGGAGGGCCTGGGGGGAGCCAGGTGAATGGGGTGCAGTAATTATAGCAACCCTCGGCTTACTTTCCCTGCTAAGTTCTGCATAAACAATCAGCTGAAAAGACTGGTCCCTTTGCATAGTCTCTGCCTGAGTGTTTTCAGAAGCAATTGAAACACTGGCGAACATAAAGGGAAGCTTTTATCCCTTCTCTAACCACTGAAAGGAAGCGGTGGATTTAAACAACATCTGAATGGTTAGGAAGATCCAGAGGGACATAAAAGGTAGAGGGAGGTGTCAGATGGTTGATGCCAATATATGAGTTGAGGAGGGTTAGAACTCAGGTGAGGGGAAAGGAACTCCTGAGGGTGAGGTAGGAAGAGGAGGGAAGACACAGCTGGGTGCCAACCTCAGAAGAGCTGGAAAGGCAAACAGCTCTCAGAGGAGAAAGATTTGCGGGGGAGGGGCGTAGACAACCTGGGGTACTTTAGCAAGGATGAAATCACCATTCTTTTGGGAGAATGATAAAGACTATAGAAGGTGGCCTGGATGTTGTATTCAAATCCAGTACACTATTTTAAACACAATGTACTAAATTTTGCATAAGATTTAATTTTGTGTAAGGGCAACCGAGTATTGGTTACGCAGTCTGGAGAGATGGACCTCACACCTACTTGGGAGCCAGGACCGCAGCACCTTCCGCTCCTCCCTCCCGTGCAGGTCTCTTGGTTCTTGTTTCCTCTCTGTCTTTAACTCCCTTGTTTCCTTCTCTGTTCTTTTTTTCCCTGCCGCCCTGCTCCCTTTTCTTTCTTTCTTCTCGGACTCCACGGGCGCCCCGCACCCGGGTCCCGGGCCACTCCCTGCCCCGCTAGGGCAGTGCCTCCTCCCGTAGCCCGTGGCCTCCCAGAGCTAGTGGCGGTGGAGCCCGGTCTGCAGGGGCGGCCCCTCCTAATCTTATCCTCACACAACCCTGGCGGCTGCACTGGGTAGCCCGGCGTTTAGTAAGGGGAGTTGGCGCGCGGTCCTCCGGCGGGGAGAGGCGGCAGGCGACTCTCCCTATTGAAAACACAGCTGTGGCAGGGGAGATAGACAGGAAACCTGATCCAGGCCTCTGGCAGCGGCCGCCGCTGTGGGCCAACTACTGTGGAATAACAGGCCCGCCCGGCAGGCTGGGACACGCGGTGCGGCGGAGGCCCCGGGCGGCCCCGGCTCCCGCAGGGCGCAGCGCTGGGAGCCGGAGACCTCTGGCCTGGGAAGGGGGTGGAGCCGAGGGCTGGGTGACACAAAACCTGGCCTAATTATTAGCGGAGTGAATAAATTCAAGCTGTTTGCGTTCTTTGAGACTCAGTTTCTTCATCTGAAAAATAGAAATAATACTTGTTCTGAGAACTGTATGAATAAGAGCGATGGCGAACCCTACTGTTGTCACGTGTTAGCTGACCTTGTCCTCTATTTTCTAATCTGGGAGGGACAATACTAGAATTTACCTTGTAGGGCTCTGTGGAGGCTGGAATGAGTTTAGCCCTGTGCTCAATAAATGTTACATGTCATCCTCATCAAATGGGCCAATTTTATGCAAGTGTTTTGTTGACTATGGTGTTTTTTAAAAAAATGTAGGACATTATTTTCATTCAGACTGACTGAAATTCTGGATTCCAAGCAAGACTTTGTAAAGAAATTCTCTCACCAGTTTCTTTTCCCCTCCAAGAAAGTTCCTCCTTCCTTTTGTGGTCCTTTGAAAGTTTCAGGAGAGGCTGCTGCCATGATTCTTTGGCTGCTTCATCTCCCCTCCCCTTTGCCTGTCTAAATCCCATTTTCCTTTAGAGCTCAACTCAATTCCTCCAAGAAATCTTGTATTACTAGTCCAACCCCACCTTAATCTTTCTCTGAGTTCTCCTGTGACTTAAGATAACAACCAGTCATGGGCTGCGCCTGTGTCTCAACTGGTAGGGCGCAGGCCCCATATATCGAGGGTGGCAGGTTCCAACCCAGCCCCTGCCAAACTGCAACAAAAAAAATAGCGGGCATTGTGGTGGCGCCTGTAGTCCCAGCTACCTGGGAGGCTGCAGCTAAGAGAATCACCTAAGCCCAAGAGCTGGAGGTTGCTGTGAGCTGTGACGTCACTCACTCTACCCAGGGCGATAAAGTGAGACTGTCTCAAAAAAACAAAACAAAACAAAACAAACCCCCCCCCAACCCTCCAGAACCCCCCCCAAACAACTAGTCTTTGCATGCCAGGGTTTATAGATTATAGACTACTTGAGTTCAAAGCCCACATACTATAATAGCTCTGTGACCTTATGTAATTAACTTATCCTTGCTAGGTCTCAGTTTCCTCATCTGGAAAATGGGAAATAACAATAACTACTTCACTGGGCTGTTAAAAGAGTGTTAGATAAGACCCTATTTCTGAAGTGGTCAGCATGATGCTTGGCACATTGTAAGTGCTCAATGAAAAGTAAATATGGTTTTATGCCACTGAGTGTTTAATATGAACATTTTTTGTCTCACTGTCCTGAGTGTAAGCCTTTTAAAAATAGGTTATATCTTCTCTTTTCTCACCGTATCATGAATTGTGGAGTACATGTTGGGTAAATACCTTGAATACATTTCCTCCCATCATTTTTGTTATCTGTGAATTTGCATAATGGTGTTATTTCACAATGGTGGTATATTGCCTTTTTTTTTTTTTTTGCAGTTTATGGCCAGGGCTGGGTTTGAACCCGCTACCTCCTACTCCTTTGAGCCACAGGCACCGCCCTGCTTTTCTTTATTTTTACAGGGATGAGAACTAATACTTATTGAATATCTATTCTGTGTGGTGCTGGTACTTTTACATGTTATATCCTTTAACTTTTACAAGAAAATTAAACCCCTGGAGTAGGTATAATTATTCCCCAAAACCACCCCCACCAGAAAACTACGGCTCAAAGGGATTAAATAATGTGCCCAAGATTATACAGCTGCCAGAGTTAGAATTCAAACTCAGGTCTGTTTGTAAGATCATGTTTCATTTTATTTATATTATTTTTGTCTTTCATCAATATTGTCAATACTGTCTTTGTAGAACAGATTTAAACTTTAATTTTATTTACTGTTTATACTGATACCATATGAACCCTTGGTGCTCAATAAAATTGGAACAGTTAATTACAAAACAAAAATCAGAGGTGCAAAGTACTTTGAACAGGCCCAAACTTTAACTGAAAGTAGTACTTTGATCCCTATTGCACTTAACATTTGTTATTTCTCTTGAAATGATGGGCGCTTAATCTTGTTTACCATTTTAAGTGTACACTCCCTCTCCCACACCAGTTGGAAAGATTTTGGTTCCCATGGTCTACAGACAGCTTCCTTATTTTAGGGGATGTTGGTTAAATTTTGAGTGATAATGATCTTGTGGGAATGAAATTCTTTTGTAACAAAGGCAACTAGGTGTTAAATGAAACAAAAAAATCAGCAGTGAAGTTCTATTGGTGTGAGTCACCAGGAGGGAGCCACATTCCCATTCATGGCATGCATAGATGTGTGCACAGAGTCTCCTCCTCTTTATCCCAGAACCTGGAATGTAAAAGACTTCAGGGAAGTGATGAAGCTAGCACATTCTGTCTTCACCATATTTCCTCTTCAGCTTGGCCTCTTCTCTGCCAGGCTCCAGGGCTCCACTCAGTGCTGGCCTCCTTCTGGCCCCCGTAGCACAGACGGTCCTTGACCTCCTGCTCAGTGGACCAAGTTTAGTCCACATGTGACTGTGGAGCTTTTGCAAGAGAGGAGGAAGAATGAGAACTGAAATTACATCATCCTTATTCCAAAGTCTTCCCTGAAGTTAAAGCTGATTTAGGTCTTTTAGGGTAACAATGTGAGATCAGTAGTAGAGCCAAAAAGTCACCATGTCTAGCAGCCACCCCTGGGAAATGGAATTGGTTGTTTTTACATAGATCTTTTTCCACACTAGAATTCTGTGTTTTAAAAAATCAAACTACGACCAGCATTGGACTAGGGAGAAAACTCTACAAGCTCAATATCTATGTGAGAAGTACTCTTACTCATAAAACAAGGGAAGCACCAAATTCTCAAAAACATATATATATGTATATCCCTCCAGACAGAATGAATCAAGTAGAGAATTGTTATAGCAACTCAGAAAACGGTATGTAGAGGCCAGGTATTGCTATTAAGACAGAGACTTTGGAGCCAGACAGATCATGTTCAAATGTTGACTCTGTCATTTAATAACAATATTACCTTGGGCAAGTTAAATATCCTCTGTGTGCCTCAGTTTTCTCATTTGTAAATGAGCATAATAATAGTACCTGTGTGCTGGAATTTGTTATGAGCATTACATTAAAGAGTTAATATCTTTAAATGATTAAAATAGTTTATAGCACATAATATTAATTCTATTTAAGTGTTTGTCAAATATATATCATGATGTTAGATGTTACAGCCTGAGGGGCCGTAATTAAACCGAAAAGTTTTGAGTATAACATACTTTAAACCCCCAAACCCATGCTCAACTCTGCTCTGTTATCAAAGTTGTCTACAAGAAGAGGGTACCTGGTGTCTTGTGCTCCGCGTGAATTTTTGCTAAACTGCGGAAACTCCATAGGCTTACCAGTTTGGGACACTGATTTATCTTTATATCTTAAGAGTAAGCCTTATCCTTAAACTGGTGATATATATGTTCAAATTTATCATAAAAGCATTTACTATTTATAGTATACTGGGTAATATGAACATGAACAGGATTTGATCCCTGCTCAGAAATGCTATTTATATTTCATATATAGCAGTGGTTCTCAACCTTCCTAATGCTGCAATCCTTCAGTACAGTTCCTCGTGTTGTGGTGACCCCCAACCTTAAAATTTCAATGAAAAGAATTTTATGGTTGGGGGCCACCACAACACGAGGAACTGTATTAAAGGATCGCGGCATTAGGAAGGTTGAGAACCACTGATATATAGGTTTGGTGCCTGCGGGTGATATGTTAAGTGTGTCTGCATGACCTAGAGAAGTCTTCATTGTTCTTTTAAAAATTTATTTATTTATTTATTTATTTATTTTTGAGACAGAGCCTTAAGCTGTCATGCTGGGTGGAGTGCTGTGATATCACAGCTCACAGCAACCTCCCAACTCCTGGGCTCAAGTGATTCTCCTGCCTCCACCTCCCAGGTAGCTGGGATTACTGTTGTTTGGTGGGCCTGGGCTGGATTCAAACCTGCCAGCTCAGGTGTATGTGACTGGCGCCTTAGCTGCTCGAGCCATAAGCGCCAAGCCTAACTTTAATTTTTATTGAGGTAAAATTACATGTATAATTTGCTATCTTTTACCATTTTTAAGTGGTGTACAGTTCACTGGTGGTACATATATTTATATTCTTTTTCCCCTTAATGCCACTCTTTTACCTCCCCCTCCCGGCTTCCACTAATTTACTCTCTGCCTTTGTGAGATCCATGTTTTTAGATATGACCTCTGCGTGAGAACATGTGCTATTTTTCTGTATTGGCTTTTTCATTTTAGTCTATGGCCTCCAGTTCCATCTGTGTTGCTGTAAATGACAGGATTTCATTCTTTTTTTTTAAGTTTTTGGCCAGGGCTGGGTTTTCATTCTTTTTTTATGGTTGAATAATATTTCACTGTGTATATCTACCACATTTTCATTATCCATTCATCCACTGATGGGAACTTAGGTTGATACCAAGTCTTGGCTATTGTGAATATTGCTGCAATAAATGTGGGAGTGCAGATATCTCTTTGATATATTTATTTCCTTTCTTTTGGATATATGCCCAGCTGTGGGATTGCTAGATCATGTGGTAGTTCTATTTTAGTTTTTTGAGGAACCTCCATACTGTTCTCTGTAGTAGCTGTACTAATTTACATTTCCACCAACATGTATGAGGTACATGAGGGTTGCCCTTTCTCCACATCATCGCTAGCATCCATGATTGCCTGTCTTTTTAATATTAATACAAGCCATTTCAACTGGGGGCAAATGATATCTCACTGTGGTCCATATGGTTTTATAGGCTTCTCTCTCTAAAAGCAAAGTTCATTTCCCTGAATATCAGTAAAGGGCCGTGTACCACACTAGAGTAATGAATGAGAGGCATTTCCCTTTTATGCTCCTATTTTCAGGCATATGTAAGCTTTGTGAGAATTCAGGCCTGAAATGTGTTTGGCAATGGAGAAATTTATAAAATAGAAGCTAGACAGTTTGAGATAAAACATCCAAACACAAACCTTTCCTTCCTCTCCAGTTCTTCAGAGATATTTCTTTTAGACAATAATCATTAAAGCCAGATGTGTTCCTCTTCAAACTCATAATACGGCATGTACATGCTTTTGGCATTTGAAGGAGCAGGATTTCCCAGTAAAGACAGAAATATTCAAATGAACACAGTTGGATTTTATACTGTATTTGTGTCTGTCTTAATTGAAATTCCAGCAATGTGATTTTTAACTTAATGGCCAGGGACTTAGGTTGCAGTCTGTAGAATGCAGACTAATGGATCATTAGTTATACTTGGTGAAGGATCTATCTCTTTATGATAAAGTATTGATATAACTTTCTGTTGATTTTATATTCAGCTTCTCCCTGCTTTAATGCATTAAACACATCTTGGCTAACTTATTTTCCTAAGCATAGTCCTTAGATTAGATTACTCACCTTCTCATAAAACTTCGATGACTCCCCATTATTTATAGTATCAAACATATCCTTAATTCAAAAATCTTTAAAATACGGTTTAACTCTATCTTCCAGCTTTCCCACTGGAAGGTACATGGTTAGTCATAATAATACACGCACACACACACAAGTTATACTCTTTTTTTTTTTTTTTTTTAAGCTCAGGAGACCTTATTTATTAAACACATGTTGTATGTGAGGTACAGTGTTAGACCCTGGGGGTTCAAAGATAAATATGATTTTTATTATAAAGTAACTTATAGTTTAGTAGTTAAACTACACATTTGAGCAGAAACTGGAGGTAAAATTGTGTTAGATACTAAAAGAAAGGAGTAGCCCAAGCTGTCTCCTCCTGGACAGCCTTGTGATACCTACAGGCCCTAATCAGGATTAGGGTCTGTTTATTGACTGGGAGGATTCCACTCAGCTTCTCTTACCTGTTTTGGCTCCATGTCCCTCTGCCCCTCATGTGTCATAAACCCTCACCAGAGAGCCAGAACCCAGTTCCATGCAGTCCCCTCTTCCTGACTTGCCCTTCTCTGCTGTAACTCAGGCTCCTGCCAGAGGGGCTTTCCTAACAACCCCAAACTGATCTCCCTGGGAGAGCCTCACAGCTCCCTCTTGAGCACAAGATGAATCTAGACTTGTACATGTGAGGCCTGTCACAATGAAACCCAGGCTCAGGCTCTGGCACATCTATGCTTCCCTCACCATGAAGTCTCAGGGTGCTTCAGTCATCATAGTGCCTGAGCCTGGTCTGTTGGGTAGCGTCCAGGATGAGGAGCAGTCCCAAGACCTCATTCTGCCCTCAGATCTTCAGTGGACTGTGTCTGTGTCTTCCAGGGGCAATCCCAGGGAAGTCCAGGCCGTCCCAGTTGGGAGAGGGTCCTGGTTGCAGGAATCAGAGAGAAAGCACTCCCTATAGGCCCAGTTTGTTTGTTTGTTTATTTATTTATTTTTTCCAGTGCAGTTTAGAACTCTATTGGCTTTGCTGCTGGCCTGCCCTTCTCTCTCTCTCTTTTTTTCTTTGAAAGGAATTCATTTGTTCCTGGGTAACAGAATACAGGGAAGGAGCAAGGTGATGCCTGTAACCTCCTGTTGCACATCTTGCCTCCCCAGTCTGTGCATCTATAAATACTTTGTAAAACACCAAGCTTACGCTGTTGCCTCAAGTGTCTTCTCACACTCTACCAGATGTATAGTGTTGACCAGGTGAGAAGGTAAACTAGATGCCCCACTCACAAAGTAGGGCTTCCCCACAATTATTTAAACTTAACTGGTGGTCCTATCAATTTTCTAAAACTCATGAACAAGAAGGTCATAAATTATGTTGACGCAAGTCCTAGAGTCACTTAACTTTACAGACTTGCAGTGTCTAAGGTCCTTTCCTTTCTAAGTCTCAGGTTGCCTGTAGCACCCAGACTGCTGCCCCTGGGTCCCCCACATCCCAGGGTGGCGATGGAGGAAGGGCAGGCCAGGCCAAACATAAAGAATAAAGTCTTGCTTCCGATTAAAGATGGCGGCTGAGTAACAGCTTCCCTGTAACTGGGCTTGGCAAATCTGGGGAGACAAGACTCCAGACATCTCTGGCCGGTGGGATCTGCCTATGATCATCCCTTTGAGGATACAGGGAGCCAGCAAGGGACTTCTGGACCCAAGGAGGAAGACAAAAACAGTGGGAAACTGGCAAGTGCTGCGTGTGTTCAATCAACCTAATCACGCCGGCAACCGTGAGTACAAGCAGCAGTGAGACTGCAAACCGGAAAGGCCTTACCTGTGAACTTTTTTGGTGTTCTTGGACTAGGCGCTCAGTTGAGCTGCACTGGGGAGAGCTTGAGCAAAAGTGTGGAGAACTTTGGGCATTGTCTGGG
>CAUYPK010039347.1:0-25162 GCA_963574355.1 Loris lydekkerianus | reverse complement strand
TAATGTAATCATGGGGTACAATGTGCTAGTTTTATATATAATTTGAAATATTTTCATCAAACTGGTTAACATAGCCTTCATGGCATTTTCTTAGTTATTGTGTTAAGACATTTATATTCTACATTTAGTAAATTTCACATGTACCCTTGTAAGATACACCATAGTTGTGGTCCCACCAATTACCCTCCCTGCAATCCCCTCTTCTCTCCTCCCTTTCCCTTTCCCCATACTCTTGGGCTATAATTGGGTTATAGCTTTCATATGAAAGCTATAAATTAGTTTCATGGTAGGGCTGAGTACATTGGATACTTTTTCTTCCATTCTTGACATACTTTGATAATAAGAATATGTTTCAGCTACATCCATGTAAACGTGGAAGAGGTAAAGTCTCCATCTTTCTTTCAGGCTGCATAATATTCCATGGTGTTCATATACCACAATTTATTAATCCATTCATGGATTGATGGGCACTTGGGCTTCTTCCATGACTTAGCAATTATGAATTGGGCTGCAAAAAACATTCTGGTACAAATATCTTTCTTATAATATGATTTTTGGTCTTCTGAGTGTATATCTAGTAGAGGAATTGTAGGATCAAATGGCAGGCCTATTTTTAGATCTCTAAGTGTTCTCCAAACATCTTTCCAAAAGGAATGTATTAATTTGCATTTCCATCAGCAGTGTAGAAGTGTTCCCTTTTCTCCACATTCATGCCAACATCTCTGCTTTTGGGGTTTTGTGATATGAGCTAATCTTACTAGAGTTAGATGATATCTCAAAGTAGTTTTGATTTGCATTTCTCTGATGATTAAGGATGATGAGCATTTTTTCATATGTCTGTAGGCCGTGTGCCTGTCTTTTTTAGAGATGTTTCTCTTCAAGTCCCTTGCCCACCATGAGATGGGATCACTTGTTCTTTTCCAGCTAATATGTTTGAGTTCTCTCTGGATTCTGGTTATTAAACCTTTGTCAGAGACATAACCTGCAAATATCTTCTCTCATTCTGTGGGCTGTCTGCTTGCTTTACTTACTGTGTTGTTGGCTGTGCAGAAGCTTTTTAGTTTGATCAGGTCCCAGTAGTGTATTTTTGATGCTGCTTCAATAGTGGGGGGTCCTCCTCATAAAATATTTGCCCAAGCCAATTTCTTCAAGAGTTTTCCCTGCACTTTCTTCTAGTACTTTTGTAGTTTCATGTCTTAAGTTTAAATCTTTAATCCAGTGAGAGTCTATCTTAGTTAATGGTGAAAGGTGTGGGTCCTGTGATTTGAACAGAAACTTCTCTGATGATGACAGACAAATGGCCAACAGACACATGAAAAAATGTTCATTGTCTTTAATCATCAGAGACATGCAAATCAAAACCACTCTAAGATATCAACTAACCCCAGCAAGATTAACCCACATCACAAAGTTCCAAAACACCAGATGCTTGCGTGAATGTGGAGAGAAGGGAACACTTCTACACTGTTGGTGGGATTGCAAACTAATATTGCCTTTTTGGAGAGAAGTATGGTGAATCTTCAAAGATCTAAATGTAGACCTTCCATTTGATCCTGAAATCCTATTACTAGGTATTTACCCAGAAGAGCATAAATCATTTTACCACAAAGACATTTGCACTCGAACAGCTCAATTCATATTGGGCAAGTAGTGGAAGCAACCTAAATGTCCATCAACCTATGAATGGATCAACAGATTGTATGGATCAGCATAATGGAATATTATGCTGCCATTAAAAAAGATGGAGACTTTATACCTTTTACATTTACCTGGATGGAGTTGAAATACATTCTTCTAGTAAAGTATCACAAGAATGGAAAGATGAATATCCAATGTATTTCATACTAATATGAAATCAATATGTACATAATTTCAAGTTCCTAATAACAATAAAAACTATTATAGTACAGCTCAGGAGTAGAGGGACTTGGCAGGGTGAGGGAGGGCAGTATGGCAGAAGGAGGGAGGGCCTGAGGTGGGATATCACCAAATACGCACATTGTGAGGGGGTATGACATGCCCCCTGGGTAAGGTGGTCTTCTACTAATGGAACTTCGCCCTAGAAGTGAGAAAATGTAATCTAAATATTGTACCCTCATAATAATTTCAATAAAGTTTAAAAACAAATAAATTCAGGAATCCCAAAACCTGAGGCCCATGAGCACTCATGTGTAAAAATAGGAGAAAAATGGATGTTTTTACAGCTCAAGAACAGACAGAATTCACCATTCCTCTGCCATTTTTATTTTCTCTGGCCCTCAAAGGATTTGATGATGCCCACTCACATTGGTGAGAGTGTATTGTCTTTATTCAGTTTCTTGATTCAAATGCTAAGATCTTCTGGAAATACCTTCACAGACATACCCATAAATTATGTATTACCAGCTATCTGAACATCTGGTCATACTGACACATAAAATTAACCGTCACATTCTCAACATCACTGTCTTGTAATACTATGGCACCAGGAGCTAATTCAGCTTTAGCTCCCCACATTATTCTTTATGCTATCCAATGTCCCATTAGTCCTGAAAACTTTCCTAAGTAGGAGAACTACATCTTTAGCCTTCTCTTAAAGATGGTGAAATGCATGTCTTAACTGTTTCTCTCTCTTTCCTAATGTTTTCAATCAAGCTTATTTAAAAAGCTAAGAATTAGTGCTCATTAATCTGACAGATTCTCTTTATAATCTTGTAGTATATTGTATATAGATACCCTAATTCTTTTTTATAGGATATCATATCCTTGAAGTCATTTAATTATTCTTTAAAACATTGGCATAATACTCTGGGACACACTTATGGCACATATATAACATCCTGTTAAAAAGTTCATGGTATGCTCAAGTAATGAATAAGTGAGTCAATGAAATGTAAATTAATCATGAATTTTACCTTTGAGTTTCAAATAATGCCTGGAAAATACAGGCATTATTAAAATAGTTTAAAATAATGCCTGGAAATACATTGCAAATGTTATCTCTTATGTTGATTACATTACCCTATCTCATTTATATAGGATTATATACAAGACTAGTTTTGTTAATACAAACAAAAATAATGAGTGCTATAGACTTAATCAATGATTTTACTGAGGGCAAATTTATGGATTATATTACAATCCAAACCTATGGATTACAGGTGTAATTACAAACAAGTCTTAACATCTAATATTAAATATTAACATGTCTCAAAATCAAAGTTGATAAAATTTTTCTAAAAATCTAATTATTGCCACTATAGTTCTTACAATTATCTAAAAACCTGGTGCAAATATGTTATAGTTTAATGGTGATATTGATGCTACATCCCCATTAGCCTCATCCAACCAGTATTTATTCAATGACATTCCTTTTGAAGTCATGATTCAGTTTTCTATTGATACATTTTGGTTAATTGTGCCTCATACTAAGAATATTACTTTGGCGGATTTAGAAGTCATTTTCAATTTTTCTTCCCTTGAAAAGGTTGAGTTTCAGAAAAAATTTTTAGTAAAACTGTTAAATTGTATGTCATTTTCAAGTTGATTAACAGTTCATTAATATTTACTGTGATAAACAGTTCATAACTAATATCAAAGTCAAGCTAATATCTCATGTCTCTACTAATTGTTCTCATTTTTCTATACTTCTATTGTTTTCCTGTATTTTTCCCTATTTGTTTTGCAATAATTTTCTATTCCCATAATGTTTGCTTTATTTATTCTTCATATAGGTCTATAAATTAAGCATTTTAATCCCAATTTCTAATAACTTTATTTAGGACAAACCTGGGTATTTGGTAACAAGTAATGATTTTTGTTCTCCATATCAGCAACTAATTATGGCATACTTTGTTTGTAGGTGTAAAATTTAAAAAAGCAATTCATGAATTAAATAAATATTCAACATTGATATTCTTCCCTGTTTGTGGAGCTATGACAATAACTAAAATGTTATTTGCCTTTAAGAAACATGTAAATTGGAAGATGAATTTTCATACACATATTTGAAATTATCAGATTTACATATATGGTTTGTTCTTGTGATTAAATTGACAATTACTAGTAGATTAATTTAAAATATACATATTTAATTGGTTAATTCATTAGTCTATTAGTTATATCTTTATTTTATGACAGTATTATAAATTTATAAATATGCATACATTCTCTGTGTCATTCAAAATTATTTTTCTTTGAATTTTCTTAAATAAAACCTTTTCAAATGTTTCTACTAAAAGTAAAATATTTAATTGCACAATTTCTTTTATCTTTATCATTGTCTTTGTTTTGCATAAAAAAAATAGTGTAAATGATGTAGCAAAGGGGGCATGCTGTTTACTTTGGGATTTTAAAAATAAAATAGCTAAGTACCTTGAATCATTATGTTTAATCATAGGCAAAGCAATTACTTTTCACCCCATGAGTCACAGTTTATGCCAAAAGTTTATACCAAATTGTTGTATCCTCTTCACACATGGAAGAAAAGTCACTATGGCTATCACAGCATTAAAATAAAACAAAAGACGTATTCTTGCCAATTCATTGCTAACTGATAATTTTGAAGTATTAAAAATGATTAAAAACCCTTTTTAAAAACGAGGGAAAATTATTGGAAAATAGTGAACTTTCAACAAGTTATATACAGGAATACATTTATTTAAAAAAAAAATCTTTATGTAGCCATGAAGTTTAACATGAAACATTAAATGGTTCTGACCTCCTATTTTCAAAGAAGTTAGTTTGGAGCACCCTGACCTCTGAAGTTGTCTCATCTTCTCTTTCTGTACCTATGACCCTGAGCCTGCCTCTCCACTTTCAATTAGGAAAAAAAAAGAAAACAAAGAAAAAGAAAAAAAATCTCTCCCTTGATGGACACATTAAAAGGTTTATTATACTGACAATGGAATTGTGGAATTAAATATTTTCTTATTTTTTTATTCTTATGTGGTCAAGGGAAGGAAACTTGTGAATATTTTTCCCCAGTTATTTTGTGAGTAGATAATTGGTATATACATATAGAGTGGATAAAAATACCTACATGCATGCATGCAATAACATGAATATGCCAGTTCCAAATATTGTATTCAGCATTTTTTCTTAGTTATTTCAGTATATCAGAACTAAAATGAAATAAGAACTAAAGTTATATATGGAACTCTCAACTAAGACAGCAGTTTCCCTTAGTTTTTAACAGAGAACTGCCCTCCAGTTCCCACTGTGAGTTCTCAGTGTAAAGGGAAAGGAGGCTGATTTTAGCACCTCAATTCAAAGAACGTATGTTTAATGTAAATAAGTGAATAATCTTAAAATAATTGGTTAAAGTGTTAAGAAAAAACAATACACAACTATGTCTTGAATTAGTTATTTCTTTTTCAAAGTAGGTCTGAGTATTAATGCTGATTCTATAGTCTCAGCATTTCTTCTGAAGAATGAGATACACCCCTAAGTTCTCATCAAATATAGCCAGACACAGATTTGTCTTGCTTTGCACAAAGCATAACACTGACTAAAACATTAAAAAGGAGTACATAATAACTAAGAAAAAGCCAGGAAGTCTATGTTAACCAGTGTGATGAAAATTTGTCAAATGGTATATAAAACCAGTGTATGGTGAAAAAAAGTAAAATAAAAAGGAGTACAGATTGTAAAACTTTAAGCGAAGCATAATGCTTAGATTTTGACACATCTTCAGATAAACACATATGTATGAATAAGCATTATTTTTCCTATTGCTATTTAATTAGTTAAAGGTACCCAAATAGTATATAATAGAAATATAATACACATAGCTTCCCAGGTGGCAGAATCATTTCAGAATCCAAAGGCTCATACATATTCTTTTAGAAAATATTTGTGTTAAACACGTGTATTGTTGGAAAGATTTTGTTTATAATGCTTTATTTTTAAAATCCTCCACAATGAGTGAATTGAGGTTATGTGTCTGACCCTGCAGTCTTTACCTGAAGAACTCTTAAATGTTATAACCATGACATAAATATCTTACACTGAAAGACAAGTAAAATATTTGGCAGTGAAGCAACTTTCAGATTGCTTTTCTTAGAATCAGACCTTCACTGAACGATTATACAATGTTTATAAATTTGTTTTAGAAACTATTATGAACATTATGATATTTGGAGATGGCTTCATTCAAGAATAAAAAGTAAAGTGGTTCATTCACATATGGTGCTAAATAAGAATAATAAGTTTCTCAGACCCGGGGTAGAGGGCCATGGTGTCATAGCTCACGGCAAACCTCAAACTCTTGGGCTTAAGCAATCCTTTCGCTTCAGCCTCCTGAGTCGCTGGGACCACCGGCACCTATCACCATGCACTACTTGTTTTTTTGCTTTGTTTTCTTTTTTCTTTTTTTTAGTAGAGATGAGGTCTCCCTCTAGCTGAGGCTATTCTCAAATTGCTGAGCTCAAGCAATCCTCCCACCTAGGTCTGCCAGAGTGCTAGGATTACAGGCATGAGTCACTGCACCAGGCCCAGATGATAATTTTAAATATTTGGAAACCCCTGGATTTAGAAGTTCTTTCTCAGTTTTCTTCTAAATACCACTTTAAATCACTGTAATTGCTATGAAAAACATAAATCTTTGGCTTATGATTCTCTAATTTTGTTCAATGTGAGCATTTTAATATATAGTATGTTTAAGAATTTTAAAGTTTTGTGTATTACAGGCAAATAATGATGATCTCAAAAGTATCTCCACAAAGTAAATTTATGCAAATATATAGTATTATTTACACTATGTTAATTCTCGTAAAATGATAATTTAATATCTCACAATTTCACAAATATTTTCTTTAACATTTTTATTAACTATTACTGCATTTATTGGTTCTCAGTACATATTTTCTACCCTTTAGTATCTCTGAATTAGATATGTCATAGTTCAATTAGCAGTGTACTTATTTATTCTTTGTCTTAGCAGTGATGTACCCATCAGACATTCAATTAATTGTGTCACCAATGTAATATCAGTTGACAATGTAAGAGGATAGACACAATCTCCATCTTTCAAAGGATATAGAAAATTAAAAAGCTAATTATAATTGTGTATATAATTTTACAAAATAAATGCAGATGGTGAAACTTAATAGATGTGTTTAACTTCAAGAAGAGTAAATGCCTATATTTATACCGAATTCTTATAAAGTTATGAGATCATTAACATAAATATTATTTCTGGTTGATATTTCATCAAGACCTCTTGTCAGGGTTTGGCTACTCTATACTGTAAAAATTTTAAATCTTTTTTTTTTTTTTTTTACTTGGTTCTACAAAACACCAAATTTGTAGTCAGAAGTCTTTAAATTTTGGAAGGGCTGTCTTAAGGGTAGACAAGTTAATTACACTTTATTTTCTTGAAATCAACACTATAATCATTAATTCTGACTAAAGGAAAATACAATCTTTTCATCTGTTTTAAGTAAAGCAAAAAGATAATAGCAACAAAATGAGAAAGCAGGAGACAAGGGAGAGAATGGAGAACAAAGAACCTGTGGGCTAGCAGTAGCTGAAGATTGAAAGATGTAAAACTTAAGTGTGTCACCAACTATTTGAGGTTTCAACTGAAAAATTTTCTGAAAATCCTATAAGAATGTATTTCTTCCCACCTAAGGGATGTCCAAATAAAAAGTTACATTAATTAATAACAATCTATAATTATATACTTTTATGCTCATTCTATTTTTTCTTTCTTTCTTTCTTTTTTTTTTTTTTTTTTGAAGACAGAGTCTCACTTTGAGCCCTAGGTACAGTACCAGGGCATCATCATAGCTCACAGCAACCTCAAACTCTTGGATTCAAGTGATCCTCTTGTCTCTCTGCCTCTTGAGTGGGAGTACAGGCATCAGCCACAACAACCAGTTTTTCTACTTTTAACTAAGACAGGGTCTCACTCTTGCTCAGGCTGGTCTCCAATTCCTGAGCTCAAGTGATCCTCCTTCCTTGGCCTCCTAGCATTCTAGGATTATAGGTGTGAGCCACTGCTTCTATCCTATTCATTCTATTGTGCACATACGGCACACAGATGGGATGAATTGGCATGAAGGGAATATATTTTGAACATATAGACTAATTTCAAAGAACTATGACCTATTTGTAAAAATTAAATGGACACTTTAAATATTTTGAAGAGAAAGTAAAAATAGCATTGCCTATCATAAAACATTTAAAAAGCATTAAATATAAAGTTTAAGGTTACAGCCTTTAACTATAAATCCAGTAAGACTCTATGTATCAACATTTATTCTCAATGTATTTACTTTTTTAATGTTTTAAGACTATCATTTCAATATGATGAATTAATAAAAACTATGTAAATAAATCTCTAAAAGTTTTACCCAAATTAGGAGACAATAAATTCTATAAATATTTTCATGAATTTTAGGAATAATGCACCTGAATTCAATATTATTTTATTCTTTGTGAAAAGTCAGTATACTTGACATTTAACCTAAGATAAATGTCTGCTTCGTTGAGTGACATAGGACAATTTCTCAGCTCTATAAATCTAGAAAGCCAAGCAAGAAAATATTTAAATTATGCTTAACATACAGTTTATAAGCAAGAGAATATAGCATAAAAATTTTCTTTTCCTTTAGCAATTACTATTTTTCAGCACATGGTTTACAAATGTAAATGAAATATATACTGTTTTAAGCATTAGGGAAGTACTACTTATTTATGAATAAAACTAAAATTATAAAGTAATCATTAAATATTTATTTTTGAACAAGCTTTATTAAAACATTTTCCTCTTAAGTAACATAAATTATAATTCAGTCACCAAACACGTAACTACCAATTACTATGTGCCAGACCTGGGCTAAGTATTGGAGATATAAATATACAAAGTATAGTACAAAACAAACTCTCTTCAGGGAGCAGTCTACTAGGAGAAATAATTACAAAGAGATGATTAGAAAAAATCAAATTTCAAAACACTCATATTTCATACACTTATATTATGGGAACACTAAAAGTCGGCCTTATGAAATATATAAAGGAGTACTGTGCAAAAGAAAGCAGAATGATAGTTTTAAGGTTCACATTCTTTTAATTGCTAGGGGAAAACTTGAATGTACGTAATATCACCATTCACAGAGTAAGAGTGTGTTGTGGAGTTTAAAAGCCTGGGCGCTGATGGGAGATAACTACTGATTCAAATTCTCTTATAAATTCAGTTGCCAGTGTTCTAAAATGTTCTCTAAATCACCAGAAAAGTTGACCGGACTAGTCAATCTACAGTTTGGTAATGATTTATTTCCTGCTATTGCATGATTCTTGTCCAAAAAGGACAGTAGAAACAAATATGAAGAAGGAGATCAATTGGAATTTATTTTAAAAAGTCAGCATAAATTCAAAGAGAAGAAGAGTAAAGTTTGTTGTATAATCATGTGCTACATATGACATTTCTGTCAACAAGAGACCACATATATGATGGTGCAACTTTATTTTTATTACATCTTTTCTATCCTCAGATATGTTTAGATACACGAACACTTACAATTGTGTTACAATTGCCTTTAGTATTCACTACAGTGACATGCTATGCAGGTTTGTAGCCTAGAAGCAAAAGGCTACATCACATAATCTAGCATGGTGGTAGGCTACAAAATCTAGGTGTCAGTAAGTATAATCTGTGTTGTTCACACCAGGATGAAATAGACTGATAATGCATTTCTCACACAGTACCTGGCTCTTGAAGCCACGCATGACTGTACTGTGAGTGAGGGTGGGTGTGGTGAGTGAAAAGAATATTCTTTGCAAAGATAAAGTTCTATAGCAGAATATGTAAACTACTATTCTTATAGTTTTGTTGTTATACATATTTTATTGTAATTATTCTTAACATCTTTATACTTAATAAGGAAACATATAATTAGAATAACACACCACAGAATTGCTTTGGATCATAAATAGGTTTTCAGTTTTTATCTCGATAAGACCAAGTGTACCACAGTGCCTATTTTCTGGCTATTTCTAATATTAGTAAAGTTTAGTATTGTCCAAGAAATTTTTGTTTTTTATGTTCAATATGTGTTAGTAAAATAAATTATCTCTCATTTCTTATTAGTTGAACAACCAAAAATGTCTCATGAACATTGGAAAGAAATTAGTGGAAAAAATGACAATCAGATATGATTATTATGAGAACATAGAATATCGTGAGAATATTGAAAAGATGTGCATAAAATGTTAGAAAGTGCTATTTAGTTGAAATTCTACTATATGGATTTGTAAGGATTTTAGAAAATTTGTTTTTAATTCTTTTATTTATTTATTTATTTATTTTTTTTTATTATAGATAAAAATATGCACCATAGATGTGGCCCGATTTTGCTGGTTTACCAGTAACTTGTATACAAGGTGGCCATAAAGTTTGTGTGCAATGTGATCACCTCGTATATCTTCACAACTTCTAACAAGACTGTAGATTTTTTGAAAAGTAGGACCATGACTTGATCGCCTTCTGGTGTTAATAACATCCAGTGTGAGGTCTTTTGTGTAATGCTTTGATAATTTTTCATAATTGTTGAATAACTTAAATCTTTGGAAAACTGAGCTTCTATAACAATGAAGTCATTGCTTATTTAGAGAATGTAGAATAAAAATGAAATGTGGTTTATTTTCATTCAGAGTCTAAGAAGAAGAAAATGTTTCTAGGTTTTTAAAATCAAAACAGCAGAAGCAAGAACATTTGTCTCAAACACATATCATGTACATAATACCACACTGATACCATGTCATTATTTTCACATACATTCATGAAAAGTGCACAATACACATATCTCAGATACTACTATGGGGATATACATTGCCCACCGGCTCCTCAATCTTAACTAAAATAAATTTCACATTCAGGAGTTGAAATTGGAAATATCACCCTGATCCCAGGAGTTCAAAACCAGTCTGAAAAACCTTGTAAGATCCCAAATCTTAACTAATAATAATGAGGTTCAGGCAAAAGTAGATGCAGTCTCCCAGTGCAGGTGATTCTATGTGCATACTTTATTATTAGTGAGAATATTTATACAATCTAGATTCATTGTTTTAAATAATGGTTTTCATGTTTAAATAATGCCTTTTTTTTTTTTTAATTACTTTCTTCGTGATATCTCTTTCCTTGAAAAAGACCTGATACTCTAAAATGGTTTCATTGATTACTTTGAGAAAAAATGAGTTTTCTGGTTTTAGGGCAAAGCAGAAGACTCATTTGTTAAATTAGGCATTTGCCTAATGGATATAGGAGGATCAGCAAGATTAAGGTCATGGATCTTTTCTTGTTGTCAGATAATGTGTTAAATAAAATCAAAAGGATGATAAACAAGTGTAATTGCAGAGAAAAGCAATCCCTTAGGGTTCAATTCAGAAACCTTCTTAAAATTTAAATTTTCGGAAAGGGCAATCAAAATCTTCTTTAAGGTAGCTGACAGAGGTAAAGAAGAGAGTCATTTTGAAGCGATTTAAATCTTCTATGCACTGGTTTTAAGAAAATAATACAAATTACTTTGTTAGAATTCAGACGTATAGATATATTTATTGGTGTCTTGTAAAGTTATTTGTGGCAAATGCCAATATCTTTTATGACAAAGAATGTGATCTCAGTCTTTTAGACATCATAATAGAAAGTAGTGATACAGGACAGGTAGCGTGGTGGCGCCCCAGCTGGCTCAGCGGAGCTAGCTGGCTCAGGACCTCCTGCCTCCACTTTGGCCGTTTTGGTGGGGCGGCAGACGGCAGAGGAACCAGCGGGCTGGAGGGTAGGCAAGGGTAGGGGGAGCCTCCTCCCACTCCCACCGGAGGCTCCAATAGCTAAAGTGGCCGAACAACTGGTGGGGAGACACTAGCGCCTCCCTGTCTCCTTCCCTTTACCCTTATGACTGAAAACAGAACCCCAATGTCCTATGCCTAGGTCAATTTCATGTAAGTTTCCTAGGCCTCAATTCTGTGAATGGACGGTGTCCATTCATTAATAGATTCACTCACCTTGCCCCAGCCGAAGGGACTGTGTCCATTCATTTTCTGGCCAAGGAACCTGTGCACCTATATATGCCACTAGACTGAGAAAGGGGGGAGAGAGACAGAGAGACCTTTGCTCCCCAACTTGGGTTTTCTCTCCAGGAGCTTTAGTGTTTTTGTATTCTTTTCTGTAAATAAATTCTGTTTTACCACCAATCTGTGGTATGCAGATTTATTCTTCAAATCATTGAGCCCCAGAACCTGAAATTCCGGTATAAGTAGAGGTAAGCAAAACTTAGATCAACAGAACTTAATACAGTTTAGAAAAATAGAACAAAATTGCTTTAACTAGATAGAAAACAAATTTGAATTATATTGTCTTTAAAAACACATGGTGTAAGCATAAAATGAAAGTCTTAAAAAGCTTTCCCTTGTAAGAAACGGCAAGAACAATGAAGGATAAGAACAAATAATAATGAATTAATACTCTTTTGCTTTCTTTGAAAAACAAACTTTTGGGCTTGGTGCCTTCAGCACAGCGGTTATGGCGCTAGCCACATACACCCGCCTGGGCCAGATAAACAACAATAACATCTGCAACAAAAAATAGCTGGGCATTGTGGGGGGGGGGGGGAGGCTGTAGTCACAGCTACATGAGAGGCTGAGACAAGAGAATCACTTAAGTCCAAGTGTTTGAGGTTGCTGTGAAGTGTGACTCCACGGCACTCTACCAAGGGTGACATAGTGAGACCCTATCTAAAAATAATAATGATAATAATAATAATAATAAATAAACAACTTTGGAAACATTAATCAGAACATTCAATATTTTCAGAAAAAAGAATCTTTGTACTAAGTAAATCTAGGGTCAAAAGATAAAATTAAAGTCATATAAAATTAAAATAAACATAAAAGATTATACAATAATAAATAAATGCAAGAATTTTAATGCCCAGTCTTATACTTTAATATTGATAAGTTAATCTCTTATTGAGAGCATAGAAATTATTTAATTTTATTATAGAAAGGAATTATTAAGGTTAAATGAGGACTTTATAAAGATTGGGAGAAAGATATACATCTGAGACTAGTCATATTTTTTATGTATGATTATAAACTTATAATTACAAACATGACTGAAAAAAATAAATATAGCAATTAATAAAATTTTTAAAAAATTGATTACTGTGTCTAAAATTCAAGGTAAATATGCTATTTTACTTGCCTTTTATTTTATTCTGCATTGTTACAGTTGTTTTCTATCTATGCCATATTTAACTTATCCATTGCCAAAATAACATAAAGTATTTAACTGTAGCCTTTAATATTAATAAAGCAAAAAAAAAAAAAAAAACTATATGGAATAATATATTTTATAATTAGCTTTATTTTAATGAGGTTTATATTAACATACTGTGACTTTGCTGTTGGATTAAGCAATTTATTAGTAAAACCTTACCATCAAAAGGAGAATGCCATACATTTAAATTTCAAAAAGTAAGAAGAAAGAGATATCAAGAATGTTCAATTTTGCCACATATGCATCCTATGGAAAAAAAATAGGCACAGAAACTTAGATTAAAGTTTTTAGGAAACTCAGAAAGAAAATTCTGAGCTGAGTTATATCATGGCTTATATCAGGTTGAGTGGGTGATTTTTAATTAATTTATTCATATAGCAACTACAATGTTCAGGGATATAAATGGAACATAATTTGTATTTAGTCAATAATATTTGTATTTCTTAATATGTGTCACATTCTAAACTTGATATATAATCAATAATTTAAAAGAAAAAACATTGAAATAAATATTTTATAAGGCTGACATACAAGTAAATAGCTTGAAAGATTAATTTATAGGTAAAATTTTTAAAAAACAATAAAGTTTTAATCCTTCTCCCATTTTTATTCAGAAATATATGTTTTGAAAGGCCTAAAATTTCATTCATTTCACTTAATTGGACAGCTGTTAAATATGTACTATGGGATAAGCAGGGTTGTAAAATAACAGAATATGAGTAATAAAAATGAAAACACAGAAGTAAGTGTAGGTTAGTCCTGAGGAGTTAGTAATCACTTATCAAGCGAATAATATTTCAATCAGCAGCTTGGATAGAATTTAGCTTAACAAATGTAGGAAGGACATATTCTAAGAAATGGTCCTTTATGCCATTCACAAGGTGGTAGCCACCAAATATTTAAGAAGTATTCAGGGAAGAAAAAGCCAAGCCTCTCCAGAGCAATCATATAAATCCTAAACTATTAAGGAAAACTTTTTTCACAGTTGTTAAAAATCAAGTATATAAATCATAAGTTCTGTGGTCACTTAAAGGACTTCCTCTTTCATTCTTTTTTAAGTTTTTAAAAACTTAAAATTGGATTCTCTTTAATTTTAATGTAAGATACTAAAATGCACCGTTACTGCAAATTTAAACTAAATTATTTTAGTAAAAAATGCAAAAATATATATGATTTGACATTTTTCATCATTTTTTATTTTAGTAGCTAAATTCTAAGGACAAGATTTTGTTAATTTTCTTCAAAGACATGTTCTGTTATCACTTATATAGCTTTTGAAAAAGGCTTACTGTTTTAAATGCACCCTTTGGCCATATTGGGAAAATATAATTCTATGCCAAATAACAATATATTTTAATATAGTTGTTATTTTAAATTCAAGTTTGAGCAACCATAAAGATTAAATTAAATATTTGTATGCCTGTGAATATTTTTCTCAGAATATTTTGTAAAAAATACATTGATATATTGTAAATGTATTTGCTACGTAACATCTGCCCTGCATTTTACAATAGTATTATAAGTACTGATTATTTAAAGACAATATGTTGTTTAATCTAGAAGTTACTTCATATATATATATATATATATATATATATATATATACACACAGTATACTATTACTATACTATATATATATATAGTATAGTTGATATTTAACATTTTATAAATCATACAATGGAGTAAAAACACTAGGGGAAAAACACTTCCATATGTTCTCTTTCAAATTGCATTATAGTTTCCCCCGCCCCCACTAATCACCTTTTTGAAATTACATCTGAATGGCCTTGAGTTCTTGAAGGTCTTTAGCAATCACAGTCCATCAAGGCTGTAGCTTTTATCTTTTATTGATCACTAGGTAATTTTGGCCTGATGGCAATTTAGACTTCAGTGAACTTTACTCAATCATGTTCATAACTATTTTCAAATACACAAAATACATATATACTGGACCTTGATAGGAGAAGCTGCCATTATTTCTTTAATAGTCTCATTTTCTTAAAAACTCTAAATCATTGCATTAAGTGCTTTTATATGAAAATATATTTTGTTGACTTTCTATGAGAAGTGTTTTATCCTTAAATGTACGAATTATACTAGCACACTAATCATGAGTCTAAGACCTTTTTTTACACTAATAGAGATTGCATCAGAAATCTCATTCTCTTGTCAATGTCCATCATAACTAAAATAAGAGTTTCTAACATTACAATTAACTGTCATCTAATCTAAATTGAGGGGCTTTCTCTCCTAAACCTATCAACTGATTTCTTAGCCATTTATTGCTTATGTCAGCTACATTAGTCTTATATGCACAAAGTGTTGCATTACAGAAATAAAAAAGGCTAACTAGAAATCATTTCCTAGCACATTAAAAAGACAGGAAGGTCAAGAATCATATGTAGATCCAGTTTCTAAATAATGACCAAGGAAAATAAATGATTAGAGAATCTGTCATTTCTGTTATGAGTTGATTCTCAAAAAGTAAAATTTAGTTTTTAGTAATTTTTATTCACTGTGAAATAAATTAAAAAAAAAAAAAAGAACTGTATCTTTTTGGTGGTTTCAAAAGGCTAACATATGGAGTTCAATTCTTAAAGTTAATTTTTTAAAAGGGGATAGATTTAGAAGTATGGAAAATCTTCATAGACCTTCCATCTGATTTCACAATCCTATTACTAAGTATCTATCCAGAATTAAAAAAAAAAAAATCATTTTACCATAAAGACATTTGCACTAGGATTTTTATCATAGCTAAATTCACAATTCCTAAAAGGTGGAAACAGCCCACATGCCCATCAACTCATGAATAGATAAATAAACTACAATGTGTGTCTACATACACACATGCTTACACACACACACACACACACACACACACACCAAGGAATACTATTTAGCCATAAAGAAAGATAGAGATTTTGCATGTTTTATATTTGCCTGGATGGATTTGGAGAACATCTTCCTAAGTAAAGTATCACAAGAATGGAAATGCAAGCAACTGTACTCAACAGTTATATGAAAGTAATAGATGAGCAATTACACACCCACACAAGAAAAAAAAAACAAAAAAACCCCACAAATTCAAGTGGGGAGAGGAGAGACAGAGAAAGGGGAAGAAGGTGGGAGTTTGGTAAGCTCTTACCTAAGGAGTACAATGTAGAGTTTTGGTGCACTTCCTGGGTGAAGAACTCAACTACAACTTGGACTTTACCTAACAAATGCAAAAAAGGTAACCAAATTGTTTTCACTCATATATTAATCTAAAAGAAAAAGAAAAAGAAAATCACTGAGAAAAAATGGAAAAAATGGAAAAAATAAATAAAATGCAATCATCTCACTAAAAAAAAGTTAAAAAAATAAAATATGGGGATGAGATGGCATGAAAAGTTAAACATCATTGAACATAGAAGATTTTTTATTTGATGCATGCACTAATATGTATTATTTTGAATTAATATAACCAATAGCATTAATGGTCTCATTTACAAACACAATTTTAAAGCATCTTTTTCTGAAGAATTTTTTTAAAACCATAATTTTTAAATGACACATCTGGTATTCCACCAAATACACGTCCAACCTAAAGATCATTAAATCATAATGTAATACTGACTTTTGGAAACAAATTTTCCATTTGAAAGCTGACAATTGACAAACTTGGATTATCCAGGAGGTTCATTGTCTTCCCTTTGCAACTAAGTTGATACAAAAGGTTCAAATTAGCCCAACAGAAAAAGCGTGTGACACCGGCCACCAGGCTCCGGAAGTTCCTCTTAAAAACAAAGCATTCCACAGCTAAGAGCTGCAATAATTACATCATCACCCAGGCATTTCTTTCCCCTGACCTTGTAAACGTATAGAACATTATTGGGGGGAAGGTCTTTCTCTTTCATTTATTAGCCATGAAATACAGAGACCATTCATGCCTACCCTTAACTGTGGAGTAATGAAATTTGAAATGAGATTTGTCTCTACTTCATTTCTGCTTCTAAGTTTTTCTACAATAAAACTTTCTGCATCATGTGGCACTAGAGGTGTATGTTTTGGACTCATTTAAATATTGAAAATGTAAGCATATAATTCCAACATGTCTCAGATATAGTGTATGTTATCTTTTAATAAGAATTATAAAAGCTATGGGAATAGATTTGCTTATATAAATATCATACTAATAATTCATGTTTTCACTTTTCACATTTTATGAGGTACTTCCTATAGTGATATAATGGTAAAACACATCATCTCTATTTCACAAGTTCTACAGGCTCGTAAATATGCAGATATGCACAGGTACAATAAAATAAGTCACTAACCATAAGGAGATTTTTATAAAAGCAGAAGTGTGGCAATGGGGAGGGTTCATCAGGGCAAGCTTGTCTTCTCAGAAATGGCACCTTTTGAGCTGAGATGTACAGATGGATAGCAGTTTTCCAGACATAGAGGTAGGTATAATCTAGGAAGGTGCAAGAGAACGAACATAAGCAAAACAGAATAAGAAACATTGTAGATGGAATAATGGCTCCCGAAAGAAGCGTGCACCCTCCCTAATCCCTGGACCTCTGAATATGTTATCTGTATGACAAAAGGGGCTTTGCAAAGGTAATTGAGATTAATGTCTTTAAGAGGAGTACCTAGTGTGGTCCAATTTAATTACATGAACTATTAAATGCAGGTGGCTTTTTCCAGCTGTAGTCAGAAGTATGCTATACCAGAAAAGGTCAGAGAGATGTGGCAGGAAGGGAAGCCAAAGAAATAACAAGTGTAAGAAGGATCTGAGGCAACATCACAGACTCTAACATGTGGCTCCTCATGTGCAGTGAGAAGCCATACCAATGAAAGGAGGTCCAGGAGCTAAGGGCAGACTCTGAATGCCAGCAAGGGCACAGGGACTTCAGTAGTGCCACCAGAAGTAACTAGATTCCAACTTGAACAAGTCTGAAGTCAGGTGCTTTCAGTCTTCCAACAAAAGCTCATACGGCTGACACCTCGATCTCAGCCTTGTGAAACCTAGAATAGAGGAAACACCCAGGTCAAATCAGACTTCTGACCTACAAGAATTATAAAACAATTAAAATATATTGTTTTAATAAACTAATTTTTCATTGATCTGTTACAGCAGTGATAGAAAAACTAATGTACATCATAAACTGTATCACTTGTGTGTAAAGACCCAGGAAAAAAAAGAAAAGAACCTGACCATGAGATAAAAATTTAAATAAGAAATACAAAAAAATTTAAATTTTGTGAAGTTGGCACAAAAAAACTTGTAAAGTCCAGTCATGATGTAAAAAATACTTGGATCAGAATAACAGCAGTGGTCAATGAGTGATTGAAACAGAATTACAAATATCTCTGTTGTGATATGATTTTTGGTCTTCTGGGTATATGCCCAGTAGAGGAATTACAGGATTGAATGGTAGGTCTATTTTTAGATCTTTAAGTGTTCTCCATAATAACAATTATTTTAAAGTATATATATTCTTTCTTGTTTATAATGAATATTTGAAATGCCAAAGGAATAAAAAAAAGAATAGCATCACGTGGAGTCCTTTTTTTACTAATTTACTAATGTAATAATGGCTCATCATCTTCTCTGAACTGCTGTCATCAAAATGTCAATATTTGTATAAACAATGAAAATACAACATACCGTGGACTAGCTGCTATAGAGAACAGACAGGAAATTGAAAACACCATGGCTTGGCTTCATGAAAGACAACCAAGGACCAAACAAGCCTTTTAAAGACAAAAAATTAAATAAGCAAACAAAAAACCAGATGACACATATATAATTCAATGGCCTAAATCTGTTTTTTTCAGACAAGAAAAAGTTGATACTATGATCAGGTTGATCAAAAAAGTATTTCCAATTTGATTGTTTGGATTATTGCCTCTATCTGCAGTGCACAACAGAAATATTTTAATAATTTTTCATAAAAACTCACAGAACTCAATCACGCTAGAACAGCTAGCAGCTGACATTACTTACTTTAATACCATCACAGAAGAGGCCATCCTCTGTCCTCAGCATTGTTTCAGAGGCATGGTAAGTAGTGACATTGGCAAACATCATTTAATTACAAAAAGTAATATACATTATCCTTTAAGAGACTTGGAAACCAAGGTCTTTTGAAACATTAAAATATAGTGAGACTATGAATAATGGTGGATACAACTGACTTGATTACATATGAGTAGCATTGCTGTATATTTTGAATTATGAAAAATATGTCCCAGAAAAGCTGAGAAGAGAAGAAACTGTGCTACCAGAATCACAGAGAATTCATAAACTGGTTACTCCCAGATAATGTAATCAAGTTTGATGCTAGCATATGTAACAGGGATTGTTATAAAAGAGGAGAAATAAAGACTAGAGATTGCTATCTTTTAATTAGAGTCTGAGAATGAGGTTTTTGCTATTCCTTACAACTGAATGTAACTCATTAAAATGTTTATGAAGTCAAACTTCATGGTAGGTCAGTGTTCAGGTGTAAATAATACAACTCCATGTATTCAATAGACTGTTGAGATGTGTCATTTTAGGTAAAAGGCCAGGAGCCTTCTTTTCAAGAAACTTATAGGTGAAACCAATGTAATTCAGAGAGGTGAAATTTTATCTTGTGAGACTGTCTTTTGGTATTACGCCCTGACAACTTCATTCTTCATTTTCTATACTAATAATATAAATAATTATGTTAACTTGGTAATCTATGTATTAAATAATTTTTCTTTATTATTATAACCTTACATTTCACAAATAATAGAAAAATTGGTTTCTAGATAATATATTCTTCCACAGTAGCACACTGAGCCAACTAAATTTCTTCACTTCCAAAGAGCCTCTATCTCCTCAGTTTCTCTACTTGAGCCTGTTATTACTTTCACTTTACAAAAGAAATAAAGGCCATCAGATTAATCATCTCTGCTGTCCACACTTCCTTTTACTTGTCCAACTTCAAATGAAGTGGCATTGTTTTTGCCCAAATCCAAGCCACACATTTGTTTTTTGAACTGCATTCTTCCTCTGCCATTGCAAATGTTCAGCTTGTTATCTTTCCCTGTATCAATTTTTTCTTTATTTTTCTTTCCACCTCTTCATTCTTTCACTTTCAATCACCTCTTGCCCCTCAGATTACAAGCGTGAACTAAGGAAAGACCGGGAAAATGTCTGACCAGCTGAAACTCTTTCCAAAAACCTCCAAATAATCAAACTCAATAGGTTTTCATTATTTATTTATTTTCCTCTTGTCTATCTGTATAGACAAATGTTAATCTGTATTAACATTTTCTACTCTGTTGGCTTTTGATACAATTGTGTCTTATTTTCTTCACAGCTTTCTAGTTGGTTTATTTATTTCTTCCAAGATTTTGCTTACTCTGTTGCTAAAATGTGGAGTTTCCCAGGACCTGACAGCCTAGTACAACTGTCATGTTCATGTTCATTTGGGGTGAACCTATAGTTGTATATTGTTTTACCTATGCATTTTTCTTATGTCTGGAGTGCCTCAACATGTAGAGGTTAATCATTGTGGATTTGGAAGTCAGACAGATTATGAATTAAGTTCTACCTCTTCTATGTATAAGTTTGTGAACTCCCCCTCTATCCCAAGTTTCAATGGATATCCTTCTGACTTCTAATAACAATTGTATTTCTATGCCACGGTCTTCCCTCAATCCCATTAGACTTTGATAATATGTATGGGGAGACACAGGAACCTCATTTTGTTCACCTGTGTATTTTTAACAAGTAGCACAATGGCTAGAAAATGGTTGTCTGAAGCCTACAACATTAGCAATGGCCTTCTGATGATTTGGTCTTTAAATGAGTAGTCTCTACAATAATATGCTATTGGTAAATCATTGAGGCACTTGTGGGAAATATATGCTACTCTTTCTATTCAGTTATATTATTTAATGTAACAGAAGAAATAAACATGACTCATGTTCCACATTCATGTTAATAGTAGTGTGAGTATATAATGTGTAGTTAAAACATACCTATATATTTGTTGGTGAGTTCACAAAGCTGCTTCTAGCCATCGTAACACCTTTGTGTAAATTACAGATAAGCTTCTTTCCTCCAGGCAGACATAACTACATACCAAGGCATACCTCTTGGTTAGTAAAAATCTCAGTGTATATATGCCTTGGTTTCCTCTTGAGCATATGCTGTGGTATGAAATACAACCAGTATACATTTACTGGTGTGTTCCTAAATGTTAAAATCACCTTGTTATGGGATGAACTATTATTTTCTATACCTGAGCAAATATGGACAACTTTCGAAGTAATTCTCAACTTTAATCTTATAGTTTAAGATTGTCAGTACTGATGATTATGTCTACATAAACATGACATTACCAGCAAGTAAATAGAAATATATACATAGAAATCGTTTTTTTTTAATAAGGCACATGAACATTAGAACCCTATTTAGAACTAACATAAATGACTTAAATTCAGTGGGTTTAACTTAATCATGCTAGGTGATAATTTGCATTTATTAAGTACTCACTATGAACCAAACAGTCTTTAAGGTGTTTTATATGAATTAATCTTTTCCTCACTATAAGGTAGGGTATCTTACTGACATAGTTCTTCACATACACAAAGGAGGAAAATGAGGCACCTAATTTGTTCCAGGCACATGCCTAAAAAAGGCAGAAGAATTTGATAGATATTCAAAGGGCAATTTAAGGAGTTACCTTGATTGATCTTTAAGTGCTATAGTTCAGTAGAACTATACCTGGACTACCATAAAAGACAATTTCCTTATATCTGGTAGTTTACTCATTTATTTAACAAAAATATGCTTATAGAGCACTTACTCCATGCCATTTTACAGGCACTGAGGATAGAGCTACCTAGAAGCCAATGCAAATCCCCAAACCTTTAAAACTTAGCAGGGAATTATCTCATGGGATGCATTCTTTCAAAAAATAATGAAATAAAATTATTTATTCCCTCTCATCCTACACTATATATCTTACAGAAAGGAAAAAAAAAAAGTAGAGTTTTGGTGGGTTTTTTGTCTTGCTTTGTTTTACTATGTACACATTGGATGATCCCTATGTCATTATTTATATGCCTGGAAGGTATTTTTATACCTTTTAGATCATTTACCTTTTTATAAAAGGCTACAGGGTTAGAAAATGTGAAACTAATGTTATTTTCGTTCTGATGCTCTTTGCCTTTACAGTTTTATCCACCCACCTTGTGTCACATCTGATCCAGTGGGATCTTTCAAGCAGCGACCCGAAAGTCTACTTTGAACGCTACCGTGTTCTGTGTATAGAAATCAACACACTGGCAATAAGCAAAATGAATACTGAACGCAAAAGAGGATTTTCAAATGACAATCTAAATTCCTGTGATGCAATTCAGTGTCCCATAGTTTTACCTTCTGAATGAATGCACAGATTTGGTGAGGAAAAAAATAAGTGAATAATTCTCTGGTGAACAGAATCCTGACAGCTTTAGATGTCTGGTATATGAATGCAAAATGGTAAGTCAACAACAGTAGTCAAAGATATTTACCCAGCATCTAAAACAGCATATTTATAACAAAAGTTCCTACATTTTATTTTTTTGTGTGTGAAAATATAACCATTGGCAGCTAAACTGATGGGTATTTCAAGATTACTAAAATTTTTGTGTTTTTTTTTTTTCTGTAACATTAAGTCCTTAGTAGAGCTGCAAAAGGCAAAATATAGAACAACGAGAGAAAGAAATTAAGAATCATCGCTATAATTATGGTGAGAAGTGAAAGGAGAAAATAGACCAATAGTCAAAGGCATGACTGGATGGGGAAAAAGCCTGTCATCATTAGGTTACAGAGAAACTAACCTTTCACAGCTCAGTAATTCCTGAGGACATTACTGTTCTCCATTAAAAGATGATAAATTCAACTGATTCTGTGCCTAAAAATTCAAGAAGAAAAGTAACATAGACTTCTAATAGCAGTACAGATAGAATCAGAGACAGCACAGAGACATTAATTTAACACTATATGATATACATTATATGTACATGATATAGGATATACACTACATGTGATATATGATGTACACTACACTAACATATAACTATGTGATATACATTATAACACAAAAGCTAGAGTTTTAAAAATGGACAAGTCTGTATGTTTTATATGACACTCTCATGCCCTAATCATAACCTAACATTTCTTTCTAAAAGTATGATTCTCTTCCATCACTGACAATGTTCTCAGACAGCAGCTGTATTCCTGTTAACACAAGCTTGCTATACTGGGAGGAGCCAATAAAGTAATTCCCAAGAGAAGAAGAGAAAAATCACATCTTTTAAAAGCAAAAATTTCCGGTGTTTGGTAACAGACTATGGTACGGTCTGTCAAACAACAAGGCAACATTCTAGATCCTACAGATCTGCGTGATTTCTACAAATACTTAACAAAAAGCTTTAAGATGAAACTACTATATATCATTAAATAACATGGAATATGCAATAGTAATTTTCAGAAAGAGAACTGC
Organism: Loris lydekkerianus; assembly: GCA_963574355.1. Classification (NCBI taxonomy): domain Eukaryota; kingdom Metazoa; phylum Chordata; class Mammalia; order Primates; family Lorisidae; genus Loris; species Loris lydekkerianus. The sequence continues at coordinate 1,390 of CAUYPK010039347.1, read as the reverse complement.
CTTCTGACATGAATAGAATTGTATTATTAATAAAGAATATTGATTTATATCAGAGTCCAGCTTACATTACTAAATGTAAATGCAGTTTAGATTTAGGCAAATGTCTAAAATACAGACAATGTCAAACTCTTCTACAACTTAATCTATTGCAAGTGATTTTTAATAATAGTATGTTTTTTTAATATTCCACAATGTATTTTAGTACTGATATGTGAATTTTTAATTTTTTCTTTTAGAATCTCCTTCATCAATAAATGAATTGATGAGAAGTGTGAACACTAAAATTATTAGTATACCAGACTTCTGATCTTTTATTTTATAATGAATTGTTACTCTACTTAAATTTTTAATACTTAATATGGATAATTATAACTCTGTCTTCACTCTCTCACTAGTACTATATGCTTTAGACCCTATCTTTTTATGATATTGTTAAAATATCTTATTTTGGAACAATTATGCAGACATTTGAATAAAGACAGAAGAATATGAGTATTTGATCCTACTGATATCACTGCCATGGTACATGGTTAAGAAACAATGTACACCTGTAGTCCCATCTACTTGGGAAGCTGAGGCTCTTAGATTGCTCAAGCCCAAGAGTTGCTGTGAGCTATGATGTTGTAGTACTCTGCCCAGGGTGACAGAGTAATACTTTGTCTCAAAACAAAACAAAACACACACACACAAATTCTTTTATTATTTAAAAAAGGGGTGACCACATTTGTAAAAATGTGGATCTCTTGGTACTTCCTCTTTGTTTTATTCTTTGTCAATACTAGAAAAAAATGGATAAATTTCAAGAATGGATAAAAAAAAATGGGTAAGAATGACAACCAAATGTTAAACATGTTTCTAGTTAGTGGAAATTTTTGCTTTTAGAAACAGCAAATCTTCCATTTTATAAAAACATTTTAGTAGTGTAGTAAAATGTCATGGTCAATATGAAATTTTGACCAAGTTGGAAAAAAATTGTTTTTTTCCTCCTAACAAATCAGCCTTTTAAGGCAGTTCACAAAAACCTCAAACCTTCGGGCAATCCTGCCTATTTAGTTGACCCTTGTAGAACTGAGTGAAGGTCCAGGACCTTGCAACCATATTTAGTGTTTCACAGACATTCACCTCCTACAGCTCCACTGGGCTGCAACATCATCCTCACCCTACTAGCTTCTTTATAAAGGTTTGAAATGCTGAAACACAAAAGAGAATACATGTTACAAGATACCATATATACTCGAGTATAAGCCAACCTGAGTATAAGCCGACCCCCTTAATTTTACCCTAAAACTGGGAAAACTTAGTGACTCGAGTATAAGCCGAGGTGGAAAATGCAGCAGCCACTGGTAAATTTCAAAAATAAAAATATATACCCAAAACAATTACAATAATT